>CAJHQQ010000612.1:0-165057 GCA_905132885.1 Moricandia moricandioides | reverse complement strand
TTTGTCTTTACAATATTCAGATTTTTGTTTGAATATGATTAGTGTATTGATTAGCTGAGAGGATTAGTTTTGATAACTGTTCACGATTTTTGCATGTATGACCCATAGAAGTCCTTTGACGTTAGCTCCATCACCGTCACGGGACTCATCATCAACGGTGGCCAATGCCTTCACTGCTTCAATCAGTCTCCTCTTGTCACACTACCATCCACATATTAACTATACATATATTAATTTTTTTGGACAACAACTATTTATACGTCATTGAGAACTCATGAATTAATAATTCTTAAGATGCAAAAAGAAACACAACGTTTAATAACTCTTTTTTTAGCTTGGGGTAGGTGCCGGCATGAGGATGTATGATGTACGCAAAGACAATTCACTTTATTAATCTCATGTTAATTAGTAGCCGGTATTATTCAAATTTCATAGTAAACACATTTATATTTTATACTTTTTACGTATTAAACAAACAAATTTGATTATTTTTTATATAGATCAGTCTGTGTTAGGCCACGTTTCAAAGCTGTACATTGTCTCATGTTCCTCGAGTCCTGGACTTCTTTTTTTAATACCATAGAATAAGTAACGGAAGTTTGATACTTCGATTATTTGTGAGGGGAACTTTTGATTAAGAAATTACATGCACGTTTCCAAATTCATAGGGCATTGTTTGGTCGTATTCGTTACTAGGTATAGTTCATTAATCGGTCCTACGTCAATAGTTTTAGAGGCAACGACTCTATATGTTATGGTAGATTGGTAGCGCCCCACATAAACATTCAAGCAATCTGGATTCTCCAATTGTATGTGTTTTCACTTTTCACAATGACACTGATACAATGAACTGTCTCTTCCCTCATAAAACCGTGTGTTTTCCTTTTTATGTTAATTTTACAATGGGTTCTCCAACTCCAAAGAAAAAATTGCATTAGATACGTTTATTTCCAAGTGGGCATATACTGAATATCCATTTTTTTGGAGGTATTTGTAATCCAATTTTTTTTGATTGAATAATCAATTTTCCAATTTGATTCAGTCACTAGTTACTCGGATATTTGGTGTTTTGAATATTCTGAAAATTTTATTTAAATGTATATTTGATTCCATCCATATAATTAAAAAAAATATTAAAAATCCAAATATTATAAAAACAAATATACTTTATTACAATAATAAATAAGTTATTTATTTTAAAAATTATAATAACTGATATAATAAATTTATTAAATAAAAATATAGTAAAACTTACATAAAATATACTCTATGCGTTCCAAAATAGATGATGTTTTGAAGACTATTTTATGTTCCAAAATAGATGATGTTTAGATATTTTTTATTATTTGTAGTTTTATTGAAAATTGTGTGACAAATAATGTTTTATTATTTTTTTGATGGTTGGCTGAATTATTTTTAGTTTATATTTTTAATATTTTTGTAGAAAAATATTTGCACTCAACCAAACATTGATTATTTTGAGACGGATGGAGTAATACTTACATAATATATACAATATCCTTTAAATATATGTATATATATATGCATATAACAGATCATATCAGATATCTATTTCTTAAAATATTAGTTTTTTTTATTTGTTTCGTTTATTACGGATATTGCATATTAATATTTGTTTTGCTTCGTATAGTTATAGATATCCGAATATTTCGGTTCGAATCGAAATGGATAACGAATAGAATCAAAATTTATGGATATTTTTGTCCACCCATACATTTATAATCTTTTTGAGTAAAAACCAATAAATAAAAGTAAGTGTAATTAGTATAATCCAAAACAACAATTTTTAATAGCAATATGGTTCAATCTGCGTCATGATACACACACACATTAACTGGCCAGATGTATAGATCATGATGTAAAACTACTGTAGGAACAATGAAAATGGGGGTCCACTACATACCATTTTCGAGCTACTACTTGCCGCAACCACATTTTCTTACCCATGCATGTCAAAAGTGTACAACTATTAGCATGGAAAAGGTATCTTATTCAACAATCATTACAAGTACATATTCAACTTTAGCACGGTATAATAATTACACTTTATACAGCTACCTGCATAGACACACCTGGTCAATCATCATAAACGATCTATGCGTGTATGCGCATGAACACAAATGATTAAAATCTTATGTTCTAATCACATATTCACAGTCAACGAGTTTTAACCATTGTTATTCCACTTTTAAAATTCAGTTTTTATTACTTTATTTATGTGGTATATTAGAACATAGAAAGAGATTGACCGTGAGATGGATAAGGTGGAGGATCTTTATATGTCTGATTGATCCCCGCATGTGGATCACAAAATGACAAAATAAATTAGTGACATGTGAGTAGAGGGATGTGGAAAGGCCATGTGAGATATATACAATATAAACCGGGGAGAAATGTCAATTGTTCCATAATGTGATGAAATAGAGAGACAGTGACCCTGTCCCTACATTACATTAAATTTCATGTCTGCTTTACCTTCAACATTACACCACTTTGTGTATGGGCTGCTTTGGTTATCTCAACAGTGACATGTAATGTAACATATCTTCCTCTATCTCAAATTCTCAATAAAGAGTATCTCAAAATTAGAACAAAATATGAAAGAAAATAAAGAACGGTTCTCATGACGGTTCTCATGAAATACTCATGAGATACCGTAAAACATTTGTCATATATGAAGACGTTTGTTTAGAAATAATGTTCTAAAATGATACATTTTGTATTTTCAATGTATTTTTATCAACTAACGATAATTAATTATAAAGTAAACTGAGTTTTTTTTGTTTAAAATTATGAAAATAAATAATCAAAAAATTATATATCAAATATTAAAATTTAATATATTTTATTAATATGTTTGGAAGGTAAAATATGCATCAAAATATCATTTTGAAACGAAGGCTAGAATCTATTTTGAAATACTATGTGCTTTTATGTGACATCATCCGCAACACACTACTACATCCATACCCTCTATGGATTAGTATTAAGTAATAACCCAATGGGCCTATTTAATTTTTATTTGTCTAGGCCCATAGTTATGTAGACCCATAACTCTTTTTTTTTTCTGGAATCACGCCAACGCAGGTTCGAGAGTCGCGACGGAGTATCGGAGAAAGCGAATCCCTTCCGTTCGGCGAGATTTACCGGCAGATTCTCCGATCAACTTGGCGAGCACAAAATCCAGAATCCTCACTAATCAGAGGTATACGGGACTTCATTGCGCAACAATGATGTGATTAGGGTTAATAGATCTCCAAGGTGAAGAATCAACCGGAAAATGGATACTCCGACGTCGGAAGGATCAGCTCCAAGGAGGACGTTAAGGAGAAAAGCAATCAGAAAGAACTACGACGAGAACGCGATGGACGAACTGATCGAAACCTCGAAGAAAAAGTTCAGAACGAAGCAGGAACTCGAGAAAGAAACCGAGACGGAGGCTCTGATAGCGTTATCCGTCGGCTTCCCAATAGACGAGCTCCTCGAGGAGGAGATACGAGCCGGTGTGGTGAGAGAGTTAGGAGGGAAAGAGCAGAACGATTACATCGTAGTTAGAAACCATATAGTCGCTAGGTGGAGGAGTAACGTTAGGGTTTGGCTACTCAAAGATCAGATTAGAGAGTCTGTGAGTAGTGACTGTGAGCATTTGATTTCAGCTGCTTATGAGTTTCTGTTGTTTAATGGTTACATTAACTTTGGTGTGTCTCCATTGTTTGCACCTTATGTTCCTGAAGATGGGGGAGAAGGATCAGTGATTGTTGTTGGTGCTGGACTTGCTGGTTTGTCTGCTGCGAGACAGCTTTTGTCTTTTGGGTTTAAAGTTGTTGTCTTGGAAGGTAGGAGGCGTCCTGGGGGAAGAGTTTATACTCAGAAGATGGGAGGTGAGGGTAAGTTTGCAGCTGTTGAGCTTGGTGGGAGTGTGATCACGGGTCTCCATGCGAACCCGCTTGGAGTTCTCGCGAGGCAGCTTTCTATTCCTCTTCATAAGGTTAGAGATCATTGTCCTTTGTATAACTCGGAGGGTGAGGTTGTTGATAAGGTGGTTGACTCCAATGTTGAGTTTGGGTTTAATAAACTGCTGGATAAGGTCGCTGAAGTGAGGGAGATGATGGGTGGGGCTGCTAATAAGGTTTCCTTGGGTGAAGTGTTGGAGACTCTCAGGGTGTTGTATGGTGTGGCTAAGGGTTCAGAGGAAAGGAAGCTTTTTGACTGGCACCTTGCTAACTTGGAATATGCTAACGCTGGGTGTCTTTCGAATCTTTCAGCTGCTTATTGGGATCAGGATGATCCTTATGAGATGGGTGGGGATCATTGTTTCCTTGCAGGTGGAAACTGGAGACTTATAAATGCATTAGCTGAAGGATTACCTATTCTATATGGGAAAAGAGTTGATGCTATCAAGTATGGAGACAGAGGAGTTGAAGTCGTTTCTGGCAGCCAGAGATTTCAAGCTGATATGATTCTTTGCACTGTGCCGCTAGGGGTCTTGAAGAAAAGATGTATTAAGTTTGAGCCAGAGTTACCTAGTAGAAAACAAGCTGCCATTGACAGGTTGGGTTTTGGTCTTCTGAACAAAGTCGCCATGCTTTTCCCGTCTGTCTTTTGGGGTGACGATTTAGACACATTTGGATGCCTCAGCGAAAGTAGCATCGACCGAGGAGAATTCTTTCTGTTCTATGCATACCATACAGTCTCTGGTGGCCCTGCTTTAGTAGCCTTAGTTGCTGGAGAAGCAGCTCAAAGATTCGAGTGTTCACAACCGTCTGCTTTACTTCATCGCGTTTTGAAAAAACTCAGAGGTAACTTAATAACATCATCAATCTTTACCGCTCCCCGGATTGTTTATATAATAATGTTTTTTCACTGATATCTTTGCAGGCATATATGGTCCTAAAGGTGTTGTTGTGCCTGACCCAATACAGACGATCTGCACTAGATGGGGAAGTGATCCTCTGTCATACGGGTCATACTCTCATGTAAGGGTTGGTTCATCGGGAGTGGACTACGACATTCTAGCAGAAAGTGTAAATAACCGACTATTCTTCGCTGGTGAGGCCACGACAAGGCAACATCCAGCCACAATGCACGGTGCCTACCTAAGCGGTTTAAGAGAAGCGTCCCGGATTCAACGCGTTGTGAATGTTTCTCGCGGTTACCCAAGGAAGCCTGTCCAAAGATACAGTGGCGTTAGTAACGATGTTCTTGAAGATCTGTTCAAAAGACCCGACATTGCATCTGGACAGTTCTCATTTGTCTTCAACCCATCAACCGAAGATCCGAAATCACTTGGATTAGTCAGAGTTTGTTTTGACAGCTTTGAAGACGATCCCAACAATCATCTTCAGCTTTACGATATTCTTTCATGGGAGCAAGCTCAGAAGCTTCAAGAATTGGGCGAGAGCAGTAATGAAAGCAAATTGACATATATGGTCAATACTCTCGGATTAAAGCTGATGGGTCGCGACGCAGTACTAGACACATGTGGTGCATTGATCAGTGTGATAGCTAACGCACGCAAAGGCAGAACCAGGACTCGTGTCGTTGTAAGGCAATAACTCATTCTTAGGTTTCTTCACTAACCCCACCATCACATGGTTTATGTTTTGGCTTTAATTCGTTTGTCATTGTTGGACCTTTTTTGAAACTGTGAAATGTATACAAACAATGAAATAGAGATTCAAATGTTTCCTGGCAAAATAGCAATTCTCTTTGAGTTTATACTTCGTCTTGAGTATGTTCTTGACTTTATGGTACAGTAGTTAGCTTCTCTATCAATTTCATTCGCAGCCGTTTGTCAAAGTTTGAGAAAATATGCAAGTGAATGGCCGATCTTCCAGGGGAATTGATAGATGAGATCCTCTTCCTTTAACGTCGCTGAGAGTAGTGTGTGACTTGCAGAAAGTGGAATGCTTTGTTTTCCTCAAGCACCAGATGTTTCAAGGCAACTCCTAGCGCAAAACCAAACAGTGTATCTTCCTTGGGAGTACAACTCAGGAACATAGGTGTTACAGAAGCTAGATTTTCTGGAGACAAACTTTGTAAATAATCTCAACAACAAGATTGCTTCCAGAGAACAGTTGGAAGAATTGAGTTATCAACAGGAGCAGGGAGATGATAAGGGACTGTAGAACATTTCGGGAAGCTGTGCAATGCAAGACTACACCAGTTTTCTTGCGAAGGTGAATAACTGGTAGGCTGAGAGTACATGTTTTAAGACGTCAGGTTGTGTTATTGATGGTTTTGCAGTAAAAACTCATCGCAGAATAAGACACAGGGTTGATACACTCAACAATATTGAGAATCAAATCCAGAGCCTGAAGGAGAGGGTGCTGTTAAACGAAGATGATGTGACGAGGTGAGGGGAATTTCAGAAAATGGAACTCAGCCCTACCACACTCATGTGTGCTCTGTGATGATATCTTGGGAACAAGGGGCCATCTTTTTTGCCAATGTAAGTACTCGGAGGAAGTCTGGAAAGGGTTAACACAAGGACTGCAAATACTCTCGAGCCATGATGGTGCCAAACTAGACAGGTTTCTCTTCAAATATGTGTTTCAGGCAACCTTGTATGCTCTTTGGAGGGAACGAAACCAACAGAAACACGGCGAACCTCCCACCACGACGATACAGATGATCAAAGTGGTGGATAAGTGTGTCCGCAACAGGCTGGCAATTTTCAGAGGAAAGCATGGACATACCTACGAGAAATGATTGTCGAGATGGTTTTAAAAGAGAAAGGAAATATAGTTGTTTTTGTCGAAAAATTTGGAAACCATGCAACATCAAATGTAAAAACGATTTTTTTGGTTGAATAATTTAACATCCTTACAAAAAAAAAGATGGTTTTGCATCTTGAAAACCCATTTCTCTATTTCTTGAGTTGTTGACCGTTAACTCGATTGTGTGCAAATGAATGAATGATTGTGTGGAAACAACCTAGAACTCTAAGGATCTATGACTCGCTCACAGACGTCCCTCCTCTTGTTGGCATGTCCAATGGGCTCTTACGTTATACAATCGTCACACAGTTTCCTATCTGAATTGCAACACGTTGGCCCTTCCGGCAGTGTCCGTTATACAGTCATAATAGCCACATGACTATCCACATTATGGCCCGTTGTCCCCTTTTGGCACTATCCGTCTTGCGGTCATAATAGCCACTACTACCACGACTTGGCATGCCTCGACCTTACGGTGCCTTGAACATTAACTTATCGTGGATACCTCATGTTAGACTATACTCATCATCAACTTATCGTCTCTTTCTAGAGTCCACCCATTCTCATTATCTTAATATCATTCACATTCATTAATCATTAATTAAACATCATCTTAATTTCTGCGGGTAACTCATGTTAGAATTTTATCCCGTGGGTATCTTATTATTAGCATTTCATTAACTTATCATCACTTATCGTTAACTTATTAGTCTTGACTCCCCACGGATACTTTATGTTAGGCTATTGTTACACGGATTTGTCATCTTTAGGTCATCATTAACTTATCGTATCTAGGTGTTTTTCATCACTCAACACAAACAACCTAAATAGAACACATCACACATTCAAACTAATACATGGAAACAATTAGCAGATGACTAGCATCCTATCAATTTACTTAACATGAGATAAGTTCACAATCAAGTGCTCACTTTAGCTTTACTCGACGTTACAGATCCATATCTAGAAGGAGAAGAAGAAGAACGAAACAACATGACCGCAAATCTTCTCTCTCTCACTCAACAGTAGATAGGAAAAAGAATTATGAACCAGATCTATCACATCCAATAACAAATAGTTGAAAAGATGAACAAGTAGAAATGGATAGGAAGCTTATCCTACAAATCTAATAATAACAAAGAACAATAGCATTGAGGAAGCAGACAACGATGATAGTAGAGACTCGCCAACGTCGATGGTGGTCGTCGGAGGTGGCAGTCGGCGGCTAGGAGAAATTTATCGGTCAAATTTAAGAACATTACAAAAACATGAACCAAGGAAAAATCGCACACATATAGCGGTTGGACAACAAAATATTCAATATAACCAAATAATAAACAAATCAAGTTGAGAATTACCTACCAAAGAGACATAGACCAGTTCAAGTTTAATGAATAACTTGACCGACTTCTAAAACAAGTAGATAAGAAGCTTTGAATTTAGTTCAGTAAAATCAAAGTTGTGTCTCATTTGCAACTGAAACTATCTTGAAGATAGTGTGACAGATGGAAACCTCCTATATAAAAAAAGTTACAGTAATGAAATTGAAATTAGTGAACATGAGAATGTACATGATCTATGTTACATGAGAGTGCATATAGTCTATAACATATCAATGAAATATTTGGTTTACTGCTTGAATTTGTTTAATGTATTGATTAGCTAGGAGGAATAACTTTTGATATATATGCACTCTTGTCCGATGTTCTCCTTTAAATTTTAATGTTGTTTGCATACATTACAAACCTTATGATTGTTGGCTTGCAATTTAAATATATATGATTTATTATACAAAATTTGTGCACACATTCCATAAATGTAGGTTGCATAGAAACTCGGTTAAAGGTCTATTTCATGTTTCATAATTGTTTCTTAATATGATTCATATGAAAACGTGTGGAAAAACATTAAAATTTGTCTCTTACAATTTTCATCTTAAAAATTTGATGAAACGTGTGTTTCTATTTTGGAAATGTGAAAACTCGTTTTGTTATAAAAACAAATTTTATTAATTATTAATAGAGATATGAATATATTTGTTATTTTGATAAGCTTAAAAAAAACTATTTAATGTTATTCCAAATTAGTGAAACTTACAATCATGTAAACAACCCACATCAAAGAAAAAGTTTAAGAAACAATCAAACAACATACACAAGGTATTAACCTCTTTATTTTTTTTATTTTTATTTTGAATGGTCTCATATTCGATCTAGCAATATGTATGTGGATGCATAATTGCTTTTGTGAATAAATGGACTTGTTTGTTTATTGTAGCAAAGAATTACAAGTGAGATTGACAAATTTGGTTTTGAATTGACTAACATGTCTTTGATTTATCATTTTATACTTTACAAACCGAATCAACTACTTTTATTACATAAATATGTGTAAATGCTTAATTGTGGTTTTGGTTTTGTAGCACAAAAAAAGAAGCATGTCAATTACGATTTCTAAACTGTTTTTATATTAAAAAATGAGATTATGGAAGTAATTATTGGTTTTAGATTACTTAACGTGAAGATGATGTTTTTTACTTTAGTTTGTATATTATGAATATTACTTAGATGTTTGAATGTTGATTTTTTACAATATTTCAGAGTGATGAACACATCTAATACACTTCAAGATCATTCACAGCAATGTGGGGATGATGATATAAATGTCGTGATTAACCTAATATAGATGATAATGCACTTGTGGAATTATGTTTACAAACATGAGAAACTAACAGGAGGAGGATCGGGGAGGTTGGTCTTTTGTGGATTTATAGATTTTTTTTACAAGTTAAACTAATGACACAACTTACATGATGATAAAGTATTATTTAGAGATTGATAATTTCCAGCTTTTGAAATAGTTTTTGTTTTTTTTTCCAAAAAACATTTTCCATCCGATCAATCTTTTTAAAAATAGTTTTCTTAAAACCTAGAGAAACTAATTTTAAATAATTGTCAATTTCTGAACAAAATCTAAAATCCAGAATCCAAAAACTAAAAACTATTTAATCAATCATGATCCTAGTATATTGCAAATGTTACAGAATCATGAGCATACTTGTTATGCTACGTCCTTATTAACATATTGTAAAATCAGCAAAAACAAATATAAGAAAATGTAACAACATTATTTAGTATACTACAAAATCAACTACAGATCTCACAAATGTTTGGGCATTATGCTAAATACTACCAAATCATCACTTTACGTGATATCTGTACATAATGTTTTACCACTTAATATGATTTCCTAACATTCTGTGAGATTTGCAGTTGCTTTTGTAATATACTAAATGATGTCCTATGAAATTTGCATTATGTCTTGCTGTATTTAACATGATGTCCTAACATTCTATAAGATTTGCATAATATCTTGTAACATTTAATATGATTTCCTAACATTATGTGAAATTTGCAGTTGCCTTTTTAATATACTAAATCATGTTCTATGAGATTTGCATAAAGTATTTAACATGTGTCCTAACATTCTGTAAAATTTGCAGTTGCTTTTGTGATATATTAGATGATGTCTTATGAGATTTGCATTATGTCTTCCAGCATTTAACATGATGTCTTAACATTGTGTGAAATTTTCAACTGCTTTTATAATATAATAAATGATGATACCTTGTAAGATTTGCATTATGTCTTACAACATTTAACATAACGCCATAACGCCGTAATATTATGTGAGATTTGAATTGTGTTACAACACTTAAACGTGATATACTAACATTCTGTAAAATTTGGTGTAGATATTGCAATATATATACTAAATATTGCTGTGACATCTAATATTTTTAATATACTAACTAATGATGTGACATCTTAATATCTACTATTGCTGCATTTGCATACGTAGACTGTATGCTCATCGATTCTATGACATGTACGATTGTACGCAGACATTTTGCAATATTGCTTTAACAATATTTAACGTTTTTATAACGTCTAAAGATTCTGCACCTGCGCATAGGATAATGCGCTCAAGTTAAATAATTATTTTAATGATATGAAAAATATCTTTCTTTTGATATGCAATTAAATATCAGTTTAAGAGGGAAGGTGTAGATAAAATGGTGTATTAATCACCACTTTTCTTCACAATTCAACTGAAAATAAGCCACAACAGGAGTACGAACAGAGATTTAGAAACATCTTTGTCTCTCGTTCTTCAACAATTTTACTCATACATATTAAGATACGGTTCGGCCATAACTTAGCGATGCGAGGTAGAGGTTTTTCCCCCATTTTTCCTGGACAACAAAAGGTAAAAAACAAAACAATGCACAAGATCTTAGTAAAAACAAAAACAAATCTCAGAGATTTTAAGTGATCTTTACTCTACTCACCTTGACATGTGTGCTTGGGAACTGAGAGGTACGCAATGTCTCTTGTGTCTCATCGACCAGTCTACGCCGTGGGATGCTTAGAATCAGAGCAGCTTGATCAGTTGTTGCTGCTGTTGATGTAATTCTGAATCCACCATCCCAACGCCTGTGGACGCCTTCACTCGGATACAGAAAATCCAGTTCAACCACCTGCAGAGAGATATAGATTGGAGAGTCTATCAATTAGAAATCAAAACAACTGAAGGAGGAGGAAGAAGAAAAAGGTATCTCATGCAGACAAAAGTCTAACCTGTTCACTGTAGCCAGAATTTCGGGACATAACAACACCCCATCTGCTCCCAGCTGTTGCCATTGAGGTTACATGGAAGCCTTCTCTCCACTTCTTGTTTATCCACTTGAATGGGAATGAATCGCTTACTTTGTAAGACTGCTGTGTATACGCCGTACCTTCATTAGCAAAAAAACATAGAATAAGCCATAGTCATTGGCAAACATCCACACATTCGGACACTCGTTATCATTAATAGACTGCTGTGTGTATATATACCTTTTGACATGACAACTAAGGAGCTTCCATTGGCTGCACCGGCAATGGAACTTATGTAGTAATTCTTCTCCCACTGTTCCATTATCCATTCCTGAGACAGAACAGAGTTTAAATTCGCATAAGATCATCTCTCACAGAACACAAACCTAAGAATAAACAACAGAGAAACACTGGACCAAAACCTTATGCAAGAAAACAGGAGAAAGTTCGTAGACTTGGTTTGTGAAGCCAGTTCCAGCATCCATTATTAATGCCCATAGATTCGAACATGAAGATACACAGCTTATTAACAAACCATCTGCGATACCTCTCTCAATATGCTGTGCCAGCCTTATATCAGCCACATTATAATGATACCTAGTTGCACAAGTTGATTGTTAGTCCAAAATTTTTCCACTGAAGCGGCCTAGAAGCAAAGCTCTTTTTAACCAATAAGTTAGAAACTTTGACTTCCCACTAGAGGCAGTGGACAGATCAAAAGACGATATAATTAACCATGAACTTTTCTACCTCTGCTTCATTGGTTGTCTGGCATTGTAAATCGATATCCACTGCGTTGCAGGGACTCCTAGACGGACTTTTTTCCTAGGGGCATCTTCTTCTTCTTCCCCAGTGCTCAACCTACCTCGCTTCTGTCCAACTTGAAAGATGATCTACCACAAAAAAAACAAATACAAGGCGTCAAACAAGTACTCCAAGGTGACTATAAAAGCAAAGATGTAACAGGATGAAAACGTAACCTTTTGAGCACCCTCTGTGTTTATAGGCCTAATTGCTGGATTTTCCCCCAAGAGATCTTGAAACAGAGAGACTAACTTCCCATAGTTAGGTTCCTCGTCAAATTTCATATTTACCACGATCTCAAGAAACTGCTTGAAAGGAGGGGGACAGAAACAACAAAGCATATCCGGCGATGTTGCCATCTTCTTTTTGCAAACGAGGAATGACTTGTTATCTCCCTGAGAATTGAGCAAGAGAAAGGATTTAGCGGAGATTAGAAGCATGCTAACAACATCATTCTAATAAACAAAAAGATAGTTCTGCAGTACCTGATACCCTTGCCATGGCAATCTACCTCGGTGAAGGAAGATCAGTGTATATGCCAATGATTCAAGATCATCCCTTCTGCTAGCAGTTCTCCCCAAGTGAGCATGTGCACTTGCGTATCTAACTGTCCCCCTACAAACATTGAGGAGAGAAGAGTAAGAATGAATGTAAAAATCAGAATTAGGTAACCGTTGGAATATTATTACCTAAACATATCGGGACGTTGATCATATTCAACATGTTGTCCGCTAGCACCACCTTCTCTCCACTTTGTAGCTGAAAAGTTAGTTAAGGAGATGAGAAAGATAAATAAACACCTAACAAAATCACAGAGAAATGAAATCAACCAACCTAGACCCAAATCAACAAGAAAAAGCTTTTTCTCTTGAGAGGTTGAAGGCTGGCCGAGTAAGAAATTTTCTGGCTTAACATCTCCATGCACATAACTAAAACCGAAGCAAATCATCACTTGTTAGGGTAGTTAACAAAGAAAAAACATAATAACTTAAAGGCCTAAAGGCTCAAACAGATGTAAGAAGGAACCTCAGTTAACAAAGATAAATACAAAAAAACAAAAAAACTTCACAAACCCTTTTGCATGCATCTTTTCAAGGATGGACAGTGATTCAACCGCAATGCAAGCTACCATTTCTGAGGACATACTGCTAAGAGACAGGGAAAAGAACGGTTAGCGCAGTCACATTTGCAATCAGTTGCATTTCAAATAAACCAAAACAAAATTTTGTATATCCATGTATGAAAAACTACATTAGCTATTCATTAATGAAGAGATAAGAACACTCCAAGGATGTGCAATGGATACTCACGCTTGCCCTGAAGTGTTCCATATATCCCATAAGCTCGGCCCGAGCATGTCCATAACCTGAGACCAAAAAAGGATCTACCATCAATGATACTGACAGGAGAAAATCACAAAGGAGAGAAGTGAAAGGGAGATCTAGTACCATGATATAATAGTCTCCTTGCCTCCCTTTGAAATGTACTCTAGGGACTCCATGACTGCCACCCAAGGTGCTGTTCACACAAAAACAAAACTTTGATTAACTCAAGGAAGACCTGAAAATCAGCATAATTGAATTATATAAACATAGTAAGAAAGCTGAGAGAATCAAACACCCACTTGTAAACTTGCCACTCATGTGGAGGACCATAGTTGCAACCCTTGCTACTTCGATGCTCAAACTTCAGAGCAACCTATAACAGAAATGGAAGACTTGTAAGTAACAGGATCCTTATGGTTACAATCCGTCACAGTAGTAAGACACACAGAGTTACATTACCTCCAAGATGCTAGCTCCTGCGCTACGTTCATTACCACCACTAATACGCCGCCCAACAAACACTTGTCCAAAACCACCCTTCCCCAGCTTCCTCTCAACCTTATACAGTGGTGATCCTCCAACTTGAACCTGATCAAGAAACAGAGTCGTTACAACACCAAATCTATGCATTAACAGTGTTCTAAAAATCGGTCTAGTCGGCAAATCGGGCCTAAGCCTAATCAATAATCGAGCCTAAGCGATTATGAATCTCTCCAACACCAAAACATAGAGAAAGCTTTACCCTTTCAGGGAAAGGAGCAGTGTTTCCTTCTTCCTCCTGAGCCGCCGCCGCGGCCTTGTTAGAGCCACCACTATCATTACCAATCGCCATAACTATCTTCTCTTCTTCTTCTTCAACCACTACTACCTCTTTGCCCTTATCTTCCTCTTTCAACTTCCTCGCAGCTAATCTCGTCCTCGGCCTCTCCGTAACTCCAACAGCTTTAGGGATATTGCTCCTCTGTTTCTTGTCCTTTTGATTCAGAGCTGCAGGTTCGGTGACACGGCCACGGCGGGCTCCACGGCGAAGCTCAGGCATAGCTCAAACCCCATGCAATCGAGACGGGACAGAGAGAGTCCGATCATTATAGTCCGATCAAAACGAGGGTTTGGATCATGTCGGATTTTGGAAAGATGTTTTGGGGATTTAATTTACAGATCTGTTTTTTTTTTTTCCGATGAGAAAGTTTTGATTAGGTTTCGCCGGTTCGGTTGGGATGATGTAAGGAAAGAAAGAAAAGTTATGGACGGACAGAAGGCGATGGAAAAATGAGATTAGTTTCCTTTTATGTTATAAATAGTAACTATAGAAATAAAATATTATACCATGGAGAAAGAAACAAAAAAAATTGAGAAATGAAATAAAATATTCCGAATATTTTTCTTTTTCAAACAAACGTATTAGGAAAGTATAAATTTTAAATAATATCTCCGAGGTAAAAACAGTTTTTTTCCATCATTAGAGAATTTTAAGTGTAAAATTTTATTTTTTCTGTACAAATAGAGTAATTCTATAATAAAATGTGGTTTTGTTAAAATTCTAAAAAATGGAATGATGAATAAAAAATATATTATTTTATTTATGAAGCCATTTTTCTTTTATTCTATTATAAAATAGAAAATAAAATGAGAAAAATATGTTTTTACTTGAAATTTTATTTTAATGTAAAATATTAGAGATATTTTTTAGACAATAAAATATTTATGTTCTTTTTGATTAGCTAGTGATTGGTCTAATCATTCTATTTGTTTAATGTGACTAAAGCCAAATAATATAATCATGATTAATTGATGATTTTAAAAAAAAAATACTATAAAATAGATATAAAAATTTTTTATCACCAAAATAATTTTTAAAAAAAAATAATCAAAATAAATTTTATTAAAGAGTGTAAATATATTTTTATACTCTTTCGATTAATTAATCTAGACTTAAGGTTTAAAGTTATAAGGTGGAGTTTTAGAAGTTAGATTCAAAATTAAAAAGTAATTATAAAATGTTAATAAAAATTAAAATTAAAAAGTTTATTTTAGTTATTTTAGGACAAAAAAAATACTATTTAGAGATTTGACCATTTTAAAATTATTTAAATCGGTTTATTGACCTTTGAGCCACTTATTTTGACCCAAATGGTCTGTTTCATGTGGAAACAACAACTTCTTTAATTTATTTTGTAGATGAAATTAAAAAAAACTACAATATATACATATATTACTAATTAGGTTATAAGTTAGTTTTGTTGTAAGGACAATAACAACCCTCACAACGATCAGACCACACAACATGACATGTAACAAAATCCAAACAACAACACTCGTTGAATGCAAATTTTAACTTAAGTAATCAAATTGCAATAAACAATACATCACCCAGTTATAGCGACAGAAGGAAGGGCGGCGAGAATAAGGATGAACTCTGTCATGTTTGTGGTTATTAATTTAAGTGTAAAATGTTATTTTGTGTTGTTCTGTGTCGTGTGTTAATAAGTGCGTGTGTGTGTGTGTGATAATATAAGTTTTTTATACTATAAACTAAAAATATTTGTTTATAATATTGATGGTCTTTTACTAGACCGAGGTGGTTAGGCCATGATTAACCCGGGTCTCTTAAGGTGGGGTTCTTAACGAAAAATTTGTCTTTTTAATTTTTTTTTTTTTTTTTTTGCATTTTTCCGGCTAAGAGACGGCTCTTATGGTTCTTATTTAAGAGACGGTTCTTAGCTTTTCTTAGTTAAAAGCTAAGATACGTCTCTTAGAAAAGCTAAGAACTCCACCTTAAGAGACTCTGGTTAATCCTGCTCTTAGTTATGACGTTGTTAAACAATTAGCACTTGTATATAAACAGTAATTTGTAATTTTGAACATTTTACACTCTTAACGCATATTTGTATCTTGAGCTTAATATATATCCCTTGGACTGTTTGGACACTTGTGATTAGAGGTTAGAGTCACAATATTTTAGATTTGTTGGAATGCTTTTACCAATTTATATATACAAAAAAAATGATATATACAATCGCTTGTACAACGAGCTTTGTTGATTCCAATCAGAGTTGTCTTTTTAGTGGTGGTGAACATGGAACTCTAATATCTGCCAAAAGAAAAGTTGCAAATCAATATTTGTTATATATATTAACAAAATAAAAATGTGTCTACACCATTATTATTATTACGTTGTCGTATGATTTACCATGAGAATAATAAAATTCTAAAAAGTATATAACACTATATATAACACAAATGCCAAAAGTAGTGTAAATATTCCCATCATAACACTAACTCCAATACCAACCTCAAGAACACAGTTAATATATAACTTTGGACGCCCAAATCCAGTTGGTTTTCCTACTATAAGAAGACACAAATAAATATTAACATTTACACCAAAAACACACACAAATAAACATCTAACCGTATAGGAGTAAACTGAAAACACAAATATGAGCTTTTGTTAAAAATTTACAACGTTGAGTTTTGTGGGATTTTTTTTTCAAGTCTGAGACATAAGTTTTTCAATATATATATATATATATATATATATATATATATATTTAATTATAAGATTCTTAATTTTACGGAAAACATGATTCAAAAAATTTCAAAATTTAAAACTTCACAATTAAATATTAATATTAATCTATACATATATATATATATTTTTTTTTTTTTTAAGAAAATTTTGGGTGAAAAACTTTCAATGGAGTTGCTCTAAGAATCCTTTGAATACTGGATACCAATATTGCTACCTTGACAAAACTCTTCGTCGAGAACAAAGTATTTATACTATAAGGTTTGATTAGATCATGATCGTCCTGATGATCATTCCAAATTTATTTAAGTGGGAATATATATTAATTACCTTATTAAATGTAAACCACCTACTTAAGCATGAGTCAAAATGGCTAGTTCCATGTATTCAACAACTTCAGTTTATTTATTCATAGATCAAGACCCTTACAGTTAATATAAGCATGACATAAACACACAAGAACTCCCCCACAACGATCACACCACGGTACACAAACATGACATACAACAACAAAAAGGAAAACAAACAGTGTTACTTAACAACATTACAAACGAACACAAACATAGCTATGATTAGTAATGCAAGACATAACAGTTATACTCAACAATGGCTACGCCGGAGTTGAGATCAAAAAACTTGGTCCGAGCCTCGACATAACCTCTAGCAAACCGGAACATCCCGCTTCCTCCGACCACCGGCATTTCCCTAACCTTATCCAGCACAGCGTTCCTACCAAGAATCGTGATCGTACTCCCATTATACTTCCCGGTCTTGAAAGCAAAGTTCATCACCATCAAGAAACCTATCTCTCCTTGGGCCGCTCCAGCATAAATGCCTTGGGCCTGGCCAACCACAGTCGAGTTCTTCATCACATCCGTTGTCAACGCATCGTCCATCATGGAGATGGATCCGAATAGGGAAGAGTTCGAGACCGGTTGTTGGATCCTGACCGAACTAGGGCTTTGACCGCCTGTAGAGTCGTGCCAATAGAGCTGGAGATGGGTGAGTGTCTCATGTTTTGGGAGGTCGATGAGTTTTTTGTTCATGGTTCTTGCGAAGTCTCCACCCGAAGCAATGGCAGTGAGGAGGAAAATTTCTGCGACAAGGATAAGGATGAGCTTAGTCATGTTTTGTGGTTCTTAATTTGCGCATGTATCTGAACGTTTGTGCTGTATATAACGAGTGTGTGTGTGTGTATTTATAGAAGATGAAGGCGTATATATTAGTTATCGTTTTGTAGACAGTGGATATTAATTATTAATGGCTCATTCTAGAGAGTATTTGATTCATCCATTACAATATGGTTTTATTATGTTACGTGTGGAAGATCATAATTTACTCTGGTTTGAGATTTTTTTCTAGGTTGTCTTGATATATATTCCTTGTTTTCAATTAATTGAAATTTTAGGATAATGCACAACTATTAAAAAACTTGATTTTTAATTTAAAAATATGATTAAAATATAAGTTAAAAATTATTAATCAATTACAAAATAAATTATAAATATATTATTCATTACATAATTTTTGATAAAATTAAAAGTTTCATTAAAATATAAAAATATCAGCTATTTTAAAACGGAGGGAATACAAAACTATTGTAAGATATTGAATTATATGTATTACTCTGGAGCCGGCAATATATAAGACTTGGAAAATAGAGTAATTTTCTCTTAGAACATGTTTATTGATAATATTAACAATTATATATTGGGTTTATGTATTTTATGGCATTTTCTCTATAAAATGTATTGTCTACGAAAAATAAAAAGCTGAAAAAGTGGTCTACACTTCTTGCTTTGATAAATCTGAGAGTGGAAGGAAAAGGTGAGTGCACAAAAAAAGAGAGGAAAACGTGCACCCCAGTTCAATAATGTTAAAATTGATTAATCTAGTGTAAACTATTTATATCGTACGTACATGCATATATAATTATAAAAACATACTATTATATAAAATTTACGAAAACAATGAATTGTGCATGCACATCTGATTTAGTAAAAGATCAGATAGATCACGATGTGTAAAACTAGCAATGTTGATAAATACACATATACAACATATAATTATAATAATATGTGTACTCCATTTCACTAGAAAGTGATAAATTTCCAACGGGCAAATCCGTTGGAAAAATGATCAGAAACGGTTTGTTCTCACGGGTTTCTAATGGATTCGACCGTCAATTCTATTTTGTCAGAAATTTTCACCCCGTAAAAAAACTGTTAGAATTTCCAACCGTTTTTGACGGATTTTTTTCGGTTGGTAATTTCTGATGGAAAATTTATCCGTCAAAAATTTCTAACAGATGTATCCGTCAGAATTTTTTGACGGATTAAGTTTGTGGCAAATAACTGACCGATTTGTCCGTTAAAATTTAAATTTTTACAAATATAATTCAAAATCGTCAAATTTAATAAATTAAAATAAACATATAAATTAAAATATGAATCTTAATTAAGATTGCAAATTGTCATAATTAAGCATCTAGGACAATATAATTAAAATATTTAAAATACATAATAGTTGAAAAACATTTAACAGATAATTGAACTAGGAAACTGAGAATTGTTCGGGGTAAACCCGAGATATGAAATCAGTGATGCAACAAAGTTGTTCCTCCATTGCCCGTCGTTTTGTCCGCTCTTCAACGAGCTCTGTCTTCAGCTGCTCCATATCTTGAACGAGATCTCGTGTAGAAGAGGTTGATTGACTTGATGAGATCATCACATCCGAATGAGAGCCTAAACCATAGCAATTAAAAATGTTTTTGAACACAATTAAAAACTATAACAAAAATAATACAAAAATATATACATTTATATTAAAAACGTTTTAAAATATATACCTATATATTAAAAACGTTTTGAAAAAAGTTTAAAAATTATAACAGAGATATCACAATATATACATATATATTAAAAATATTTTAAATATATACATATATATTAATAATCTTTAAAAAAATAAAAAAAATATAACATATATATTAAAAACGTTTTAAAATATCTACATATATATTAAAAACATTTAAAAAATAAAAACTATAACAAAGATAGCACAAAAATATATACATACATATATATATATATTAAAATCGTTTTTAAGTATATACATATCTTTTAAACGTTTTTAAAAAATAAAATAAAAACTATATGAGAACAAAACAATCAAAAACGTTTTTACAAACAAAATAAGCACATGTATATACAAATCTTGCAAAACGTTTACCATAAACCTAATTCTATAGATCTAAATATAAACATTAGTGACAAAATATTCAATTAAAAAACATAAACTAAACAAAAAAAACTTACATATTGGGAAAGATGGTGCTGGTCGGAATGGTTGGGTTGACGGAGATGGCCGGAGTACTCGACAGAGAGATGATCGGAGAATCAAGCTTTAATGGACGGAGAGAGACAAAAGGGGGGGGGGGGGGGAGATAAGTCATTTTCGGCGAAGTACGACAGGGAAAAGAGACATTAGGGTAAATGGTTGTGTGTTTATATATCAAAATTTTCTCACCAAAAATTCGGTTGGAAACTGGTTGGAAATTTCTGACCGACTAGTGTCCGTCAGAAATTTCTGAATAAAGAGGGTTCGTCAGAAATTTCTGACCGAAGAGGATTAGTTGGAAATTTTTGACGGATTTTTTTGTTCGTCAGAAATTTTTGACAGATTTCCAACGACCATAATTTAAAAATTATTGCCGTTGGAAAATTGTCGAAAAATTCTGACCGTTTTTTGACGATTTTGTGCCGTCAAAAATTTCTGACCAATCGTAATATCCGTTGGAAAATCGTTAAAAATTTATGACCGAAAAAAAATCGATCGGAATGTCAGTCAGTTCTATCTATTTTTCTTGTAGTGTTTAAGAAAATGCCCTGTTACAAAACAGTAACCTCTGTTCGACATTCATTACCAGTGAAAAAAAAACATCGATGGCATCTAAATCTGAATCAAACCGTCTGTCAGTGGTCTAGCTAGTGTTAGTTTGTTTAATTAAAAACTCAATCGGAAACAACCTTGCTAAGTACCTAAGCTGATAACTAAAAGCATGAATAAAGGGGGTTCTTAGCGGGTGGGATCCGCTAAATCCCTTAAGAACCATCTCTTAAATCTCTTAATTAAGAGGTGTTCTTAGTTGGGTTCTTGCACTGTTCGCGGGCCCCACTAACACATGGCGGCCCGCGATTGACCCGTTTTTATTTTTTTTAAAAAGAAAAAAAGAAAAAAAAACTAAGAGCCACTTAGTGTTGATTTTGCTCTAATTAAACTTTAATTAGTCCAGTTGTTTGTTTGGTGGGTTAACTGTCTTGGCTAGCCAGTTAAAAATAAAAAGTAAACACATACGAGTAATTTAAGTTTCTCTAATCATAATTCTTCTTTCATCTTCATATTGAATACTTTGATTTTCAGAATCTTTTTCTCACCAGTAAAAAGGTATTTTGTCTCTTGACTTTTCACTTTGTTATGGGTGATGTTTAGCAGTCTTTACCTTTTTTCTTTGAAACTTGAGTCTTTACCTTTTTATGACCACGAGATAAAAAGATACATCAAAAGTGTGTACCCAAAAAAGATAATGTCGTTGTAGAAAATCTTTTTTATTACAAAATAAACATCGTTTTTGATTTTTCATGTAAAATTTATTAATTTTCTACTGTAATTTATTTTTCTATTGGTTTAAATATGATTAGATGTATAGTTAATTATGTTTTTATATAGATTATATGCAAAATTAATTATTTTCTTAATCCATGTATAAAAAACTAAAGTGACACTTAATATGAAATAAAGATAGTAGTATCAAAGGTTCCTTTTCTATTTATTACTCCATCTGATTCATATTAAATGTCATTTTAGATTTGTACACATGAATTAAAAATAATATTAATTTTTAATATTTTTATATAAAAATACAATTACCTAGACATCTAACCATATTTCAACCAATAGAAAAATAAATTGTAGAATAAAGTTGATAAATTTATATTGAAAATCGAAAATGACATTTATTTTGTAACGAAATTTTTTTCTACAATGATACGAAACGGAGGGATTACTTTATATATACGTTGAGTACATGCATTTCATGAAATGCGATAAAATAACAACAAATTTGGCAAAATCAGATTATTTTAAAATATACAATTAAGGTCTACTTTTAAAACATTGTATAATGCCTATCCGTAAATCTTAGCACAATATCAGTCAACAGATTAGTAAAAATTATATATCACTCTTATTATAATTTTAAATCAAAGTAAGTACATAGCGGACACAATCTTATTAATTATTATAATTAACTTTCTTAGTAATGCAAAACAAAACAGTTATACTCAACGGTGGCATCTCCTGATTTTCGATTGAACCACTTAGTCCTAGCCTCGACATAACCTCTAGCGAACCGGAAGATTCCACTTCCTCCGACCACCGGCATTTTCCTAACCTCAGAAAAAATTGCGTTCCGACCAAGAATCGTGATTGTGCTTCCATTATACTTCCCTGTCTTGAAAGCGAAATTCATCGCCATCAAAAAACTTGTCTCATGTTGTGACGCTCCTGCGTAGAAACCTTGGGCCTGGCCCACCAAAGTGGAGTTAATCAGCACATCAGATGTTAGTGCTTTGTCTATCATTGTGATTGATCCGAAGGAGTGCTTGGCAACATGCTTTTTGATCACGATGGCACTAGGGTTTCCACTAAAATCGCCAAAGGATCGTATGTGATTGTGCAATGTTCTTAATAAAACAGTACCTTCGTTTTATTATTTTCTTAACTTCTGAGATCTTCCTTACACTTTGATCTCCTTATATAGATAATAGGAGTCCTTATCTTTTCCTATTACACATAGAACTAGGAACCTTAACTTTATCCTAATCTAATAAGTTATTCTACTTATCTTAATGAATAACTTGTTTCCTAAGCTATCTTTGAAGCTTATCCAACATCCACCGCTTATGATGTCGTGCCAATATACTCGGAGATGAGTGAGTTTCTCCTTCATGTGGAGGCTTTTCGGGTTAACTGTTATTGCGAAGTCTCCACGGTCTCTGGCCGAGGCAAAGGTGGTGAGGAGGAGGATTTGTACGGCGAGGATTAGAATGAGCTTTGACATGTTTGTGATAACTTATGTAGAGATCTGTCTTTATGTTTTCTTCTTGATAATAATGGATGTATATATATAGATGAAGTTATTAGCTAAACATAACGATATATGTAGAAATTATGTGTAAATTAAAGTATTTAAACGAGTTGCGTTGATCTACTTAACAACAACGCGGCAGGACACAATTGGTAGATTTCATTTGTTTGGTAACACGTCGTATCGGACCTAACGGTGATACTTTCAAGTCTTCTATATCAATCAACCCATTGCATAGAGCATAAATCTACATAAACATGCATATGATCCATTCTCATACTACACAATACGCACCTTGTTATATGCATACATCCTATACATACTAATATTGAGTCATTTACGTGTCTAGAGTGATATATATGGCTTGACACATGTAGAAAATGAGAGTTGGACTTATATAACAATCTAGTAACTAACCTGCGTACATATACATCTTCCTACACACGTCTCATTATAAAGATACATATAGAACTATATATAGATGCAATAAACGAGTATGGAAAAAGAAAGAAAAAGATAGATTTTATATAAAGAAGTTTAACTCTATATATTAGAAAATAAGGCATTCGCTGAGAAATCTTCTAGATTGAAAATGAACATGCACATATGATCCATTCTCATACAGTTATGCATAAATCTACATAAACATGCACATATGATCCATTTCTCATATGAATCTATGCATACACATTTTCCATTCTATTTATCGTAATTATATAGTTATATTCAGTCATTTATATTTTGAGTAATATGTCTTGACAATCATGTAGAAAATAAGAGTTGTACTTATATAACAATCTAGTAATAACTACCTACCTACCTACTATTTTTTTTCATTTAGAAACAAACTATTTACTTATAGATCAAATTTTGGTCCCATTACGATAAATGTTTATAAAAGGACAAAAACATACTAGAAACGATCATCTTAGCAGTTACACAATAACATCAGTCAACAGCAGGCCCTTCTCATTGTTGTTACGGACACTACGTAAATTTCAATTGTTTAAGAACAATTTTAATTAGTTTTAGCAAAAAACCTTAAGTTTTTTTAAAAAAATCTCTACCTTGTAACCAGAAAATTGCAAAAGAAAAATAAAATCAGGTCTATGTGCATAAACACCTCTTGCATATGGCTATAACCGGGTCTGATCAACAGATTAGTAAACATAATATATCACTGTTATTATAATTTTAAATCAAAATAAGAAGTGCATAGCAGACACAATCTTATTATTATTATTATTATAATCAACCATCTTAGTAATGCAAGACAAAACAGTTATACTCAACTGTGCCATCTCCTGTTTTTTTATCGAACAACTTAGTCCTAAGCTCGACATAACCTCTAGCGAACCGGAAGATTCCACTTCCTCCGACCACCGGCATTTCCCTAACTTCAGAGAGCACTGTGTTCCGACCAAGAATCGTGATCGTACTTCCATTATACTCCCCTGTCTTGAAAGCGAAAGTCATCGCCATCAAGAAACCTAGCTCACGTTGGGCCGCTCCTGCGTAGAAACCTTGGGCCTGACCCACCACAGTAGAGTTAATCGACACATCAGATGTTAGTGCGTTGTCCATCATTGTGATTGATCCGAAGTAGGTTGAGGAGTACTTCTTAACCGGCGGTTCAATCATAATGGAACTAGGGTTTTGACCGCTTCGGATGTCATGCCAATAGACTCGGAGATGAGTGAGTTTCTCCTTGTGGAGGCGACTCGGGTTCATTGTTCTTGCGAAGTCTCCACCGTCTCCGGCGGAGGCAAAGGTGGTGAGGAGGAGGATATTTGCGGCGAGGAGGATAAGAATGAGCTTTGACATTTTGTGATAATTTCTTTTTTTGGGGTCTGTTTAATTTTTTGTTCTTAGTTCTTGTTATAATGGGTGTATATATATAGATGAAGTTATTGTCTATATATATAACGAGTTTATATATAACGAGTAATTAAGCGAGTTGAGTTCACTTAATTACTAACAACGCGGCAGGTCACTACTGGTAGGTTTCTTTTGTTTGGTGACACGAGTTATTGACTTATTGTTGATACCTTCAAGTCTTTTATACTAATCAACCCATTGTATGGACTTCTGTCTATACATACGTCTACACACATGCATATGAGCCATTCTCATACTAGTCTATATATACACACACCTTGTTATATGCATCTATGATCTATGTACAAATTGTCTCATACATCTTATACATACTAATATTGAGTCATTTATGTTTCTAGAGTGATATGGCTTGCCAAACATGTAGAAAATGAGAGTTGTACTTATATAACATCTAGTAATAATTAACCTATGTACATATACATCTTCCTAAACCCGCAGCATCATATATGTAGATAATTAAACCTTACCCATTTATACGTTAATGTTATTAGAAAAAAAAAACTGTTTCTCTCAAGAAAGAAACGTATAGGCTGATGGTAATCATTAAAGCCCAATAAAATTAAAGGAGGCCCACTAAGCCGGCGTTCTACAAGCATAAGGATAAACAAGCCCAATAAAACTTGCTAATATAACATCAAAACTTATTCTACTGCAAATTCAAACCAATAATAATGTTTAATAATAAATGATAGAAGAATATAGTCTAACACTATTTAATTAAACTAAAATTATATATATATATATATATATTTAAAATATGCTAAAAAGTTTTATATTATTTAATTAATATGAAAGTAAAAAATAATAGATATATTTTATATATAAAATAAATTCTAATGTAAAAATATAGAATAATTATAATTAACATGTTTAATTAAATTTGCTATAAGGTCTATGATATAAACTATTGGTCAAAACAATGAAATTAATTAATTTTTAATTTTTTAATTAAAAATTATTAACATGTTTAATTATTAATATAGAATAATTATAATTAACATGTTTAATTATTAATTTTTTTAGCAAAAAAAAAACAATGAAATTAATTACATTATATAAATAGAACGGTAGTGGGAAAAAATGTTTATTACAACTTACAAGTACAGAACTAGGAAGATGTTTAGCACAGTTTGTAGCACGAATCGCGAGAGGGGGTATGATTGGCTGAGAACTAGACAGAACTAGGAATCTAAAAAGAACATTATTTCTAAAATTTAGGAGTTCCACATTTTATTAAATATTATTATTGTCTCTCTTTTTTATTTTCTTGTCAAAGGGCCCACAAAATTTTCAGACAATAAGAAAACGCGAAATAAAATACTGAAGTATAAAAGAAGCCCTAGTCCTCTTCGCCACCCTAGTCGATTTGTGGGGGCTCATAGATCTTTCTCCTCGCCGGCTGATCTGCTGTAAACTGGTACTTAGATCTTCTCTAACTTCCACCTTCTTATGCTTGTTTGATCTAAGAATTGCCAACTGGTGCTCCTCTTTGGTTGACTTGATTCCGATAACTGCTTGGTGTTTGTGGGTTTAGTAACACAGATTATACAAGTGAATCTGAGAGTTTTGTATCTTAATTTTCGGGTTTGCTTGGGTGGTTCTGTCTCTGTTGCTGCTTGTTTGGGCTTTGCGAGATTGATTATTGCAACATAAACCTTAGAAAAACAGACTTGATGTGTGTGTGACTGTGTGTGTTTGTGTAACTTTTGAACGTAGTAGTGCAAGGGATGGCAGATCGATTGACGCGGATTGCTATAGTGAGCGAAGACCGGTGCAAACCAAAAAAGTGTCGTCAGGAATGCAAGAAGAGCTGTCCTGTTGTCAAGACAGGTTTAATCTTTGTCTCAGTTTCATTTTTTCTCTTGCGTGGCTAGCTCATATGTATACATATGTTAATTGTCTGTAGGGAGACTTTGTATCGAAGTCAACCCTACTTCCAAGACTGCTTTCTTATCAGAGGAGCTGTGTATAGGATGTGGTATCTGCGTGAAGGTACGCTCATCTTTATTGTTTTTAAAAAAAAAAAAAAAAAAACCTTATCAATCTTGCAAAGGTTCAATCTTCTTGTTTTGTTCTTTTTCCTTCTCGCAGAAATGCCCATTTGAAGCTATTCAAATTATCAATCTTCCAAAGGACCTAGAGAAGGATACAACCCATCGCTACAGGTCCAATGCTTTCAAATTGCACAGGCTCCCAGTTCCAAGGCCTGGCCAAGTCCTAGGTTTGGTCGGTACAAACGGTATTGGTAAATCAACGGCTCTCAAAATCTTGGCTGGTAAACTCAAACCAAATCTTGGCAGGTTCGATGTAAGTACCAACCAGCCTAGCCTCTCTTTTAAATAAATAAAATGTTTTTTTTTTTACTATTCTATTTTTCATACCATCTCCTTTGTGGCAGAACCCTCCTGACTGGCAAGAAATTTTGGCTCACTTCCGCGGGTCAGAACTTCAAAGCTATTTCACCAGAGTTGTAGAAGAACATCTAAAGGTAAGCTAAGATTATACTTGTTCCCCAAGGAAAGAAGTGATGAATATCGATTCCTCTATGTATGGCAGACGGCTATAAAGCCCCAACATGTGGACCAGATAAAAAAAATAGTTCAAGGTGATCTTGGGAAGATGCTTGAGAAGCTGGACGAGAGAGGAATGATGGAGCAGATTGTTGCTGATCTGGAGTTGAACCCGGTCCTAGACCGTAGAGCAAAAGATGTATCTGGTGGAGAGCTTCAGAGGTTTGCCATTGCAGCTGTTTTCATCAAGAAGGCTGAGATATACATGTTTGATGAACCATCTAGCTTCCTCGATGTGAGGCAAAGACTCAAAGCTGCTCAAGTTATACGCTCCCTCCTCAGGCCTGACAGCTACGTGATTGTTGTGGAGCATGACCTCAGCGTCCTAGACTATCTTTCAGACTTTGTTTGCTGTCTGTATGGGAAACCCACAGCTTATGGTGTCGTGACTCTCCCCTTTTCTGTCAGAGAAGGTATCAACGTCTTCTTGGCCGGCTTTATTCCCACTGAAAACTTGCGTTTCAGGGATGAATCTCTCACCTTCAAGGTAAACCTTCTCTTGTGGACATTTTTTTTATGTGCGAGTGCTAATAATAATACAAAAAGTAGTAAAATACGTTCAATTTTTTTAAAAAAAAATCTTTTAGTAAATGTTATTTAAAATCTTTTATTAATTATTTTTTTTTCATAATTGTCTATGTCTACGTAAACTATGTTCAAAAATTTTGAGGATGATACCAATGTTTCATTGAGCTGTGCTATCCGTCCCGACAAAAAGTATATTTGTCTTTTTTTTTTTTTTTTACAAGGTTTCTGAGACTTCACAAGAGAGTGATGGGGAAGTGAAGTCCTATGCAAGATACAAATACCCAAACATGAGTAAGACTCTTGGAAGTTTCAAGCTGGAGGTGATGGAAGGTGACTTCACTGACTCTCAGATTGTTGTAATGCTTGGGGAGAACGGTACTGGGAAAACTACCTTCATCCGGATGCTGGTACACTCCCTTTTGCTAAATAATTGTGTGTGTTTACGACTTTGAACTGAATTACTATTTTTTTTAAATCCTTTATGTAACGCAGGCAGGTGCACTGAAACCTGATGGGGATGTAGAAGAAGACATGCCAGTGTTTAATGTGTCATACAAACCGCAAACTTATGATGCGCAGCGTGAGTGTTCAGTGAGACAGTTGCTCCATGAGAGGATCCGTGACGCTTACATGCATCCTCAGTTTGTGTCGGATGTAATGAAACCGCTTCAGATTGAGCAGCTGTTGGATCAAGCAATATGCACGCTCTCTGGTGGAGAGTCCCAGAGGGTTGGCATCACTTTATGCCTTGGGAAGCCTGCAGATATCTACCTCATAGATGAGCCAAGTGCTTATCTCGACTCTGAGCAGAGAATCACAGCGTCAAAGGTCATAAAGCGCTTCATCCTCCACGCAAAGAAAACAGCCTTCATTGTGGAGCATGACTTTATAATGGCGACATATCTGGCGGACCGGGTCATAGTGTATGAAGGACAACCATCTATCAAGTGCATGGCTCATTCTCCACAGTCACTCCTTAGCGGGATGAACCTCTTCTTATCGGTAAAAAGCTTCTCATCTTGTTTAGTCAATATCTAGACAACTAACACCTCATATTGTGTCTTTTTTGCAGCACCTGAACATAACATTCAGACGTGATCCCACTAACTTCAGGCCAAGGATCAACAAATTAGAGTCTACAAAGGATAGGGAGCAGAAGTCTGCTGGCTCATACTACTACTTGGACGACTGATCTTTTAATTTTATGCAAAAACTGAAGTTGTTTGTGTACTTCCCTCTGATAAAAGTTTTAAATATGACTATATGCGTGGTTATTACTTGTTTCCAGTGGTGTGTAATATTTTGCTCCGTACATCAGACCATGATACCGCCTTTTATATCTTTTATGCGAAAAATATGATTTTAGTTTATATCGTTTTTGAAAAATCATACTGAAGTAATGTTTTTGCTTGACTCTTTGTTTTAATGCTATTGGTGCACTTTAAGGACGATAAACAATTAAACATTACCATAAGAAATTAAAAGTTAATGTAGTTCATGCATGCATGCATGGTGTCATACATCAGCGTATGTTAACGTGAATTGGTTTTTAGAAAATTAGAATCAGATACTCAGACTCTAGACTAACCTTTGTGAAATTCTCTAAACTAAAAATCAAAATCAAATTACTCATCGGTTGTTGAAACGTCGAATTCAAATGCAAAAATTGAGTTCGTTCTTTTTATAATTTTTTTTTTTCATATTTCATTTTGTATTTTTCTTCATGGTCATTAGAATGACCAATCATCGTTTAGCTCTGTAGCTCTTCTATCTATTACTAAGACTATGCGGGATTATTGAACTTGGATATTTTTATTTATGTCTTTAATATTAAGTATCGTTGCATGCTTTTGGTGGTTATTTTAGTTTTTCAATTCATTTTTTTTTGGTATATTTCTTTTATGTGTTTGTTTCATGATCATCGATTACGAACCCTATCGATGGCGAGCGTGGAAAGATAACTTTATATTAGGATTATTTTATTTTATTTTATTTGGAGATGGTTAGTTTTCTAAAGTGACATGTTTTTGCTATCATATATTAGCTGAAGTATAGAACATTAGTTTTGACAAAGAGAAAAGATTATCATGTCAATTTTTTTCATAATATGTTTTAAAATCTAAATACCTAAAATATAGAATGTCTATTTGTTAACAAATATGTAATTCTTGTGAAAATTATATATCTTACATTGGTTTTCACATTTTACAAAAATGCAGCTTCTTGTGATAGGGTAGTACTAATTATGTAAGCTAATGTTATTCATGACTCATATGCATGAAATTTCAAAGGTCACCCATCGATTTGTTAGATTAGTTTTGCATTGGTTTCGTTGGTGGGTTACTAATTATAGTAATGATCAATCAAATATTATAGTAATTTAAAAGTCTTACATTTTATAATGTTATTAATTATGATGATTGTAAAGACATATGTCATATAATTATGTATGGACGTCAGTCACATACAACAGTTATATTTAATGTGTTGTAACAAACCATATAGCCGTACACATCGCAATCGTAAGAGAAAAAGATAAGAAACCAAAAGATTTTCTTGTGACATAATAGCATGTTCAACCTAAGAATTTTCTTATTTTTTTTCTTTTTAAAAGAAAAATTAAAAAAAACTAATCACGGACCGCCACATGTCAGTGAGGCCTACGAACAATACAAGAACCCCTTAAGAACAACTCTTAACTAAGAGTTTTAGAAAGTGGTTCTTAAGAGTTTTTGTGGGTCCCACCCGTTAAGAACCCCTTTAAGAACCTCTCCCATTAATCTTGCTCTAAAAGCATGATTAAGGCGGGGTTCTTAAAGTGAGTTTCTTAACAAAATATAAGAAGTTTTTTTTTAACTTTTAACTAAATAAACTAAGAATTGATTCTTAAATATCTTATTTAAAAACCAGCTCTTAGCTATTTAAGAACCAGTTTTTAGTTTTTTTAGTTAAAAGTTAAGAAATAATTTCTTATATTCCGTTAAAAATCTCACCCTAAGAATCCGGAATAATCATGCTCTAACAAATTTGAAACTTGTAAAAAATAAAACTTGATTATCATTTGGTAAATGGGAGATGCATGGGACTAGGCATGATTCCTTGTTGCACCAAGCAGCACAACCTACCATTCTAACCAGCTTATTTTGACCAAACTTAATGGGCCTTCTAAAAGCCCAAATTCGTTACCACCAAAAGCAGAAGGTCCGCATAACGAAAAAGAAATCTCTCTCTTCGAGGACAAAGTTATATTTATTCCACGCTCACATCACTAGGGTTCGTGAGATGTGCAGGCGTGGAGTCCCCACTGAGTTTTCCTGAGAATCGAGCAAAGATTTGCTGGAAAGGTAAAAGTAAAGACCAGTATTAAAATGTCTATGTACGGAACATAGAAGAAGAGAATCTTGAATCACAGGCTTTTGCCAAAACTAAAAACGAGTAGAAAAAGAATCTACAATACTTTTTTTTAACCTATAAGTCCTTGTTAGACAAGAAACCAAGTAAACAAATAAAATGCTGCTCTTTTACACTAAAAAGAAAATAATACAAAAGAATTTCTAAGTCATCATCTTCTCTATCCACACAAAAAGAATAGATCGGATCGAAAGAACTTATTGTGTAATTTTTTTAAAAAAAATTCATCAGTTATGAATCTGTGATATTTGCAGGTAATGACATCCCTCTCCATAACGGTGACATCTGAGGCGTTTGCGTTTGAGACGATGAGGAGAAACAAAGTCTTGAAACTGAAGCACTTCTTGGAGACAAGTTGACTTGTTCCAGTGCTTGAAACTGAAGCTCTGATGGATAATCTCTTACACAACCGATCCTTGGTCCTGCACCTGTTGTCCATTTGCATGATAGTTGTTTCCCAAGTTGGAAAGATTTAGTTTCCTTTTTTGAGTTTATCCTTTTTAGGATTGATTCTTCTGGAATCTTGACTACTTCTTCACTCTCTTTGGTTTCTTCTTCTCCTCCTTTTGGTGAGGTTTGTTCTGAAGGCATTGGTTCTTGTTCTAAGTCAAAGATCTCTTCCTCTTCCTCATCATCATCATCATCACCAGAATCATAATCTTCAGTTACTTTTGTAGATTGGGATTGGGTTTCATCCCCAAAAATACTCAAAGATTCCATCTTCTTCGGTGTTTCGATATGATCCATCACTGGAGTTGTTTCTTCTTCTCTTGGATCAGCTCTTTCTTGAAATGAAACAGTCTTCTCAGCCTCCAAATCCTCTTCCAGAGAATGGTTTCTCATATGAGTGCTTCTCTGTTTGTACATGGAGAACTCATCTTCATCTGTTGGACTCATCTGAAACACACACAAAACAAAACACTTATAAGAACATAACCCTCACATACTTAAAGACCTAAACAAAGAATGATTCATTCAATCAAATCTCTTTCTCTTACCTTTACATCAGTGATATCAACATCATTCTCTCTAAGGAAAGAAAGAAAGTCCAAGAAGTTCTCTTCAGTAGGTTGATAATGACCACTATGTGGCCAAACAGCCTTGAGAACACCATCCTCAACCACTAATCTTCCTGCAGCAACAGTAGCTCCTCCAGCTAAGAAGCTTGAATGTTGAAAAGTACCCTTCTTCTTCTTCCCAACATACAACACTTTCGACGTGCTCAGCACGAAAATCCATTTGGAATCACTATCTTCCATTGAAGAAGTTTGAAGCATTTCTCCACTGTTCTTGTAGAAGAACTTGCCGTCTTCCACAACAACCTCATAAGCTTTCCTTTCCATCTGCACAAAGCATGAAAACAATAAGAAACAAGTTCTGGTTTATCGATAAAGTTACTTGTTGAGCAGGTAAAAGAAATAGATACTAACCGGACCAAGGTACTTGATGCACTGTTGCTGAAGTTTCAATCTAGGACATTTCTCCACAAGGTTTACTTCTTTCCCCTCTCCAATATCAAGCCTGAAACATTTGAATCAACACACATATCTAAGTTTAGTTTTCTTGATTCAGCTCAAAGATTTTGACAGAAATGAGAAAGGGTCATTGAGAAGTACTTACCAGTAGAAGAAAGGTTCTCTACTCTGACAATGGAGCCATTTGTTGTAGTAAAAGTGAAGGTTGTGTCCATACCGATGTCTCGGGTCAATCTGTTGCATAAACCAAAGATCAGACTAAGTTCAATCCAAAAATTTGTATCAAAGAAAACTAGTCTCTATAAAACTTACCGCTTCAAGCCAGTGTTGTAGAGCAAGCTTCTGTGCCTTTCCATTCTTGGACAAACCTTTACCAACCTTAGCAGCTCTAGTCCTAGCTCTAGACCACCTCGAAATCGCGGTCTCATGCTTCTCAATATCAAAGAAAGATATTGAACTTCTCTTCAGCTCAGCAAAATCCAAAAGTTTCCACCTGTTACAGAAACAAACATTAGATCACCACAACACAACACAACACAACACAACACATGAACCATCTCTTCAAGAAACACTTACCAGCTTTGCTCCACAAGCACTGCACAATCAGCCAGCTTTCTCCTAGTACGAAAGCTTTTGTAAACTTTCTGCAACTTAATAGCAGCTTCATGTTTAGGGTTCCTGGGATCAAGAACCGAGAGTTCTCTAGCGATCCCAGCATTGTCTTTCGTGTTACCTTCTCTCAAGAGAGACCTCTTAAGAGAGATCATTCTCTCTAGCTTCATCCCTTTGAAGCTAACAGATTTCTCAACGACCATCTTACCACCAGATCCCATAGATTTCAAGATGGTTGGCTCTAGAGTTCTGTCATTGAAATTTACAGATCTCTTTGGAGTCTTGCACTCGTCTTCATCGCCAAAGCTTATGGACTTGACCGTGACGGAGTCTAGTGCAGCTTCCACGTCTTCTTGCTCGAACGGACAGGAGAATGATACACCCATTCAACAGAACAGAGATTCTGACCTGAAGTGAAACATCAAGAATCTGTTATGTGTCTGGTTCATTAAAACAGAGCCAAAGAACAGAGTTTCAAAGAAAAAAAAAAGTTAAAAAACAGAACTTTTCGGATCTGGAAAAACAGAGCAACCCGGAAATAAATGAGAACCGATGAATAAATCCGTAAATTAAATACATTTTCTCCTTAAAATATAAAGAGAGAGAGAGAGAGAAGAATAAGTACCTTGGATATACGTTGTGGAACTTGAACAGGTTTATCTTCAAACAGAGGAATCTTGAAACTTTCTGTTTAGCTCTTCTTGAATCTTCTTTTGAGTCTCTTATGTTCTTGGAACGAAGATTCGAGAGGTTTTTTTTCTTTGTTCTTGTTTTTTTTTTAATATCTTGAAGTGAGGGAGAAGATGAAGCTCACAAATCGCAAGTTACAAACTCTTCAGAGATGGAGTTTATATATATAATACAAACTCCAGCGAGACAAGACAGGAGAGAGCAGCGTCGATATTTACAACCACGTGTTTTTGTAAGCTGCTGAATATTCATACGAGGTCAAAAGTTCAACTTCAAGATTTTACTTAAACCAATTAATTATCCAAAAAAAAATACTCTCTCCCTTTTATTATACTACATGTTTTAGAAAAAAAAATTGTTTTACAAAAATAAATTTTTGTATTTCTATGAAAATATTCTAAACTTTTAAAAAGATAATTGAATTTGTTAAGTTACTATCGATCAAAAATTATCGAAAATTAAAAATTATAGAAAACATATATTTATTATAATAATTTAATATATTTTTTTAATATGTGTGAAAATCCCAAAAATCTAATTTAAAGAGAGGGAGTATTAAGTATGTTGAAGGTCAAGCAAGAAAAAAGTTTATTAGATTAGAGATTTGAAGGAGTTTGAGTACATATTAAATCTAGAAAGTTTACAGAGTTGAATAAATTCTCTAAAAAATATTATTACAAAATTGAAAAATGATTTAAAAAATCTTTTAGAAAATTTGTGAGAATGTCTTTACGATGATTCATAATGATAATTTATATTTTTTCAAACTCTATTTTGATTATCATAATCTAAATAATAATTAATTTTAAAAAATGACTACTCGTTCACTGATTATTATCGTAAACTAACTAATACTATTATTTTTATCATCTGAATTTGACTCAATCCATTTTCTGTATAGTTAGTAGAAATTTAACGTGACAATAACGTAATGACGTAGTTGCACACGTGGAATTTTCTTAGGTGAATAGTATTCGTTGATTTTCAATTAAAAAAACATATTTATCAGTTTAAAAGGAGCCCAGTATTTTTTTTTTTCAGTTCAAATGCGATTTAATGAAATTTCCTTCTTCCTTTCGTGGCGACCCACATAATACTATTTATATTCAATCAAAAGTGTTTTGGTGGGTTAATAAGAACAAAAACCAGTGAATTAAATAAGCATATAATAGAGAGTGTTATCATTTATATTTGTATATAATTTAATCATAATGTAACGAGGCAATGGGACATTCAAGCTTTGCATATAGCGACACTTTATTGCATAATATATACCTGTCCTTCCAAATAATTTATTTCGAAATTTGTCCTCATGGATATATACATGTACTGGTATATGATCATTCCAACGGTTTACTTGTTACTAACTGTATCGATATATAACAGTCAACATCGACGCTTAATGACATGATAACAAAACTAAGAAACACATATTAATCTTCAAACAGTTGAGTTGATTTACGTCGCAAATTTACAGGATTTTTGTAAACAAACAACAAAGAAAATAAGTGATTTAAATAATATTGAGGAGGTGAGTACCACGTAATACATGCATATGTACACTTTTTATTGAAAGTTAGGTTACTTGAGAGCGACTTGTCTCCTTATATGTCCCTCTAACAAACTCAACATATCAAACACTTTTTAATCGAAATGCACCTTCGTTCAGCAACATTTTTGGACAAATAGTACTTCATTTAGTATTTAATGCAAAAACGTAATATACGGTCATTAACCAAAAACGAGTACATTAGTTACACCGATGTCCAGTGATATATAACCAAATATTACTAATGGAAAGAACATATTTCTAATGGATGCAATTTTGCATATACTAACCAAAAGAGAAAGGTCGCGAAGGTAGAAACATATATAGAAACTTAGGACATTCAGGTTTTACTAGTTTACAAACAATTGTTATGTTTTAAAACAAAAGCAGAAAGAAAACAACTTAAAAAAGCAACAGAAAAAGAATAACTAAAATATTTTGGTATCCTTACATATCTATTAACATGTACTACAAAACTGATTCGATGAAGAAAAAGTGAGTATTAAAAAAAAAAAGTGAGTATGAACATGATGTCATATCATATATATACGCGTAACTTTACAATCATACGTACGCAGTGAGATATGTACATTATACTATATATATCATACATGGATCAAAAGAGACGTACACTTTTTTTTAAATGACTAGTTTTCTCTTCATTGAATTAAAATAAATGTACAAAGTAGCTAATATTATAGATGACTCAATGATAAACCACATACTAAACCGGTTCAATATAACGAACTAAACATACGTAATTTACTCGAGTATTATTTTAACGTACGCGTTATATTAAGAAACTCTTTTCTTTTGCCGCTAAAAAAAAAAGAAAAAAACTCAATAAATTTTTCCCCGAGAGAGAATGACAATATTATTATGTCAACCATCGATCGAAACGTAGCATAACGTCACCGTCTCTGACCACATGCGTGTCTATGGATATGCCAACTAATTATTTTTAAAAGTATTTCTCAAAAACTCTTTTCCGTAATGTACTATAGTGCCTTTCTCAAAAAAAGAAGAAGAACTATAGTGCTAGTACATACGAGTTTGATTGTTAATGCATATTTGAGGATAGTGTAAATAGTTAAAGGTTGAAGCGTTGTTTTTTCTACAAAAGAAATTATGGATCATGAGAATAATTTAGAGAAATTACTAAAAATATCACAAGTTATGTATCAATTTATAAAAATACTTTTAATCAAAAATATATTAACAGTTAAGTTTATAATTTAGTGATTATTGTTTTGACTTTAGTGTTAGAAAGTAAATTTGCAAAATAATCACATGATAGAATTGTAATTTCTCAACAAAAATGTAGCCTCTGAGATTTGACTGAGAGAAAAATCATTACCAAGAGCGAAGTTCTAACGCAAAAACCTAATGGTCATAATTTACCCAAACATATCTTAGATGATTAGTAGCAATCTTTTTTTTGTTAAAATACGCTACACACAAATGCTCGTTGCTCAATATATTATACATTTAAACCTATCTTTGACATAAATGTATAAATAATTTTGGATCATAAAACGATTTTGTGTAAATGTTTAGTACTCCGTTTGTAGAATCCTTCCGAAGCAGTGAACCAAAAAGATATTTGATACATTTGTCCCAATAAGAAGAATCATAAAATCAATAGTTAGATTAAGCTTGTATATATCTTATTCATTTTATTTGCTTCGTAGCGTCAAAATTTAGGTTTTTCAAATGTACTAATAAGTGGATACACCTGTCAGCTCAGATCTCAATGAGTGGGTGATGGTAGTATTTGGCCTGGTGTGGACGGGTTCATTAGATGCACCATTTCATTCATAAAATGCATTGTTTCAGTTTTCCATTTAGAAAACAATTGCAGATATTCACACAATTCTTTTTCATCTTTTCACCTTTTTTCATCAGAATGTTTTGCATCAAAATCTAACAAATTTTCAATTCGTGTTAATATCTCACATTGAAAGTCTAATTAAATCAATATATATATATATATATAATTATCAATAATTTGTTTTAAACTGAAAATTCATTAAAGTTAAATGGTACCAAAAACTTGTTTAAGATCAATATTATTATTGATCTAATATAAGATTTAATTCGTGATGAGCCGATAAGAACCATCAAGATATGTGTTGAGAGCTCATATAGGAAATATATAAAGATTAACACTAGTATATAAAATAGTGAGACCAGTTTGATTATCGCTAATTAAATTTAGTTTGGCAGCCAAAAAATTTTAAGAATTTGTGAATACAACCGTCAAATAATCAACTTATTGAGTAGATTGACAGATTTTAAAATAGTTGATCATCCCAGTTTGGTAAAGTTCACAAACTTATTCTACATTTAGTTAACGGATAAGACAAGTTTTCAAATACTAAAATAAACGATGGCGCCAATACCAAACCATAAGTTATTGGTTTCTTATAAATCATATACATATGAAAATCGTTTAATTAAAAATCATCCAACAATAACAACAAATAATACAATTTCACTTAAAGATGGTTTCCGAATCACAAAATCGTGAACTTGGATCTCGTTCTCTTTATTTAGACCTTAATTTGCTCATGAAACCATTAAAAACCAAGCATCTTAGATTTTGTTCTTAGCATATAATGAAACTTATTTTCAATTATTCATAAGCTATATATATATTAGAAAAATGGCATACTTTGACGTAAACAAACTTCGGACCGTACATAAAGATATCGGGAAGCTCGCCACGTGTAGAGTTCATACCGAACCACGAGGTTGATGTCTGCTTTCAAGTACCACACCGTACCTAACATGGAGACAACCGTATCTTTTGACGGGCATTCAAATTTATGACACTTTTTAATGTCTTCAAGAATCTTTAGATCTGTTAAATGGTAATTATATGCAATTTGATTTCATTTTAACTTAGCCCTGACCAATAATACAATCATATAATCGCTTAAAATATGATTGATCTGATCTAATAACTGGCTCCTGAAAAGTTCATTGGTCCCCAATTAAATGCATTCAATGATTATGTATATAGTAGTAGTTGTAATAATACCCAACTAGTAGTAGTTACAAGTTGGCTAAACTTTCCGTTATTGAAATCATTTGCCAAGTAAAACTTACAACTAACTCTCCTCAACACCAAGTATAGATTAAAAGCTAAATATATCGTTGATAATCAAAGTGATTCTAGGACGAGATGAATACTACTCCTTTTGTTTAACAAAAAGTATCATTTTGATATTTTTTTCCAATAATGGCAATTCATTTCTCTACGTGGGAAAGAACAATTCATTTCTTTACTGTTTTACTATTAGTAAGGTTAAAATAAAGTGTTAAAATTTGTATTGAAAATATAAAATGACACTATTTATAAATTTTATAACCTAAACAACAGGAGTAGTAAATATTCAATCCGTTACATAGTAAATGTCGTTGTAGAGAATTTTTTTATTACAAAATAAGTTTTGATTTTTCAATTTTTGATGCAAAATTTATTAATTTTTTATTGTAATATTTTTTTATTGATTGAAATATGGATAAGTGTATATATAATTGTGTTTTTATATAGAAAATATGTAAAATTAATTATTTTTTTAATTTATATGCACAGATGTAAAGTGAGATTAGGTAATAGTGGTAGTAAATGTTTAAGTAGTAGCAGGAAATAAAGTCAGAGGATGAGAGAGTGATAGCATAACAGCCTGAGGCCAGCTGGTAAGCACAAGAAACGAATTAAATAGTGCCAGAGAGGATTCTCTTCAAGAGTAATAAGATCATTCAATTATACTATTCATTTGAAAAATGATTATTGTAACCAAATACTCCCTCCGTTTTTTTATAATTGAAGTTTTAGGAGAAATTTTTTGTTTTAAATTATTTAACGTTTTCAATTTTCTATGTAAATTTATTAGTAATTAATATTAGATGACCAATGATATAATAGCTTCTATTTTATTATTGGTTGAATTGTGGTTAGGTAAACAATTAATGATGTTTTTGTTTAGAAAATGATAAAAAAAATAATTTTTTTTTAATTTACGTGCATAATCCTAAAACGTCAAATATAAAAAAAAAAAGGAGTAGTAGTATAAAGATAATGTAACAACAAAGCCACAAGACTCCAAAAGAAGACGCGGGGTCGGTTTCAGTAAAAAAGTGCACCGACGCGACGACATGTAGGAGTGAAGCGAACCACCTACGTTTTGGTCCACCGGCTTGTACTCTCTCTCTCTCTCTCTCTATTATTGCGAGTACGGCCACTTTTTGCTTTGTTGACGTTTGCTGGATTTGTAGTCTCTTGTTGACTGGCTCATTCCAATGACTCGTCTACAGTCTCGACTTGCTCGTCTGTCTCAGCGTGTGGAATGGATATGTTACTTAAAAAGTCATAACTAAAAGTTGAGAGTTACAATGTAAATGTTTTCTCAGTGCTTCATTTATTGGACGGTAGAAGAATAAGACCAAAGAGTAAACTCAAAAAAGGAATTAGTTGTGGACTTGATTACTCATCCGTCTATGTACCTGGGATATATTAATTGATCATGGATATTTATGATATGAGTTGATAAAAAAAGATATTTATGATTTGATTGTTTTAAATACGTTACTTTGTGTTTATATATAGTACAATAAGATATATATATATATATTTATTTATTAATTATTTCGTTTGTTTCAGATGTTATGTCTAAAACCACAAAAGTTAAGCAACTTATTTTTCTATAATAAACATTATTAAAATTATATATTGAAAATGATTCGTCAATTATAAAAAAAATTGAAAATATAATTGGTTGAACGGTTTTCAATAAAATTAAGAGAAATATCCTCGATATCCTTAAAAAGTTTGTCACAAAATAGCATTTAAGGTAGAAAAATGATACAAATAAATTTTATGAAATGCTATAAATATATATTTATACCCAAAAAATAATAATCTAGATCTATCTTTTATAATTACGAGGTAGAGTTTTGGAGTTAATTTAAAAAAAATAAATATAAATGTTAAAATATTCAAAAAAAATATATTCAAAAAAATATCTTAGTTACTCCCTTTGTTTCAAAATATTTCATGTTTTAAAATTTTCACATATATTAAAAAAATTTAAGAAAGTTTGATTACCAATACATTATTTTTTATAACTAACTATTCCTTATAATTTTTAACCAATAAAATTTTAATAAATACTTTGAAATTTACAGTTCACCATTAATTGTTGTATTGAAAATATAAAAAATAAATTATTTTGAAACAAAAAAAATTCTATAATATGGAACATTTTGAAACAGAGGGAGTATTTTAGAATTATTTTGGTGAAAAAAACTTTAAAAAGACTATTTAAAAAATTTCTTTAAAATTAAAATTAATAATAAAAATTTTGAACATTTTATATTTTGAAAGATCGTAAACCTTAAACATCATATAATATGAATGCATTTAAGATTTAAAATGATGATGTTCGAGGAAAAGGCATTAAATTGTTTGGTTTCTTTTACCATGTTATGAAATGTTTACTCTTACTTTTGTAGTAACACATTATTGTATAATAAAATGCAAATAGAACTACAAAATGTATATATACTTAATTATAATATACGTAGATTATATAGATATATACTAATGAGTTTATGCTAGAATTTCATAATCTTGCAGAGAAGAACGTAATGATCGCAAATAATTTAATTTATATTGCATGCATTGTACTCGTAATTAAATATTAATGACGGGTGATTGTGGTCGAGTGGTAAGAAGACGAGATTGGGACGCCAACACGTTTCAGGTTCGATCCACCTGCTGCGCGAAACTAAGTCACAATTATCCTGGTCACCTTACACGGATATGAGTCCATTTTTTAGGGCCCATTTGAATACCCGGAGAGAGGGTCTATCCGTGGGATGCACCTCCCCTTGGGGATTAGTCTGGGCCTCTCCATGGGTCTGGGATATCCCCAAGTTAATAAAAAAAAAAAAAAAAAAACTAAATATTAAGTCACGTTGACATCTTGTACATTATAGGTCAACAGTGAAAATTAAATCGAGGAATATTAGTTTGCAAAATTCAATCAAAAAGTTTAGTTTGAAAGATATTAATCCACGTTGACCTTTTTAACACGGTTTTACTTATGATTTTCTTAACTTTAAAAAGAATGTTAAATTAATTCGAACAAAAAAAGTCTTTCACATTTTGTGTTGCTTGGAGCAGAAGATTTTCTTAGCACCACTAGCAATTTCGAAGGATATTTTATTATAATTATTATAATTCCAGTTGACTTATTCTTTTGTCCATATAAATATATCACTGGGTAGTAATTGCCGATGGAGAAAATGTCAATGTGTTATTTTCTATGTTTTCTTAGAGAAATTTCGCTGTTGAAATAGGGTTTAAGCTAGAAATTTTGTTTGATAGCCTTAGATTTTAAACTGAGTTTCTTAGGAAAAATTAAGAAACTGTTTCTTAATTTTGTTAAGAAAAGTTAATAAACTGTTTCTTATTTAAGAGTTTTAAGAGTCGGTTCTTAATTTTTTCAGTTAAAAGTTAAGAAACAATTTCTTAATTTTCTCTAAAAAACCCAACTTAAGAAACTAACATTAATCATGGCCTAAGAAAAAAAACAAAAGAAGAAGAATTTTTTTTTTTTATTTGTTAAAAGCTAGGAAAAGTTGGTCCGTTAGTTTTGAAAGAGTCAGTTAAAAAAGAAATACGATATCGATACTCTATTACTGGTTCAAACATTTGATTTCTATTTTCCTGACAAGAATTGAATATTGGACTAAGTGAAACCTAAAAGAATTGAACTAAATAAACGTATCAAACTACCTATTATTGTATCGAGATGGTAGAACATTACACACATAAGACAAATAAATAGTGTCATCCATCGACATCATTAGTTACATCATTGCCGTCCATCTCAATATAGGGCCAGAACGTGTGGTTATATCCTAATTAATTAAATGTCCCATTAAGTCATATGGTTTTAAGTTATTAATATCTAGTTCATCTACTTTGGAAAATATATGTTATATCAAGATACAGTTGTTTTTTTGTTGTCATATATATGTATATAGTTTTGACAATCTTGATATAAGGTTATAAGGTTAGTTAGATTTTTTTTTGTATATATGCAATAGTAGTATTTTTGTATCATCTGGCAGCCCTGCTTATAAGGTTAGTTAGATTTTTTTTGCAATCTTCATTAATCAATTGTATGTGATCTAAACAGTAAAAAATACTACTATTATCATTAAACAATAGGATTTCACAATTTATTTACATTATAACTACAACAAATAAGTCATTATATAAAATATTATTTACTCACTATTAAAACAAAACAAGAATGAAGCTAGATAAGTGTTACACAAATATTGGGATTTAAAGGTCTCAGTCAATGGGAAATATGTGAGGAAGATGTGAAAATCAAGACTTTTAAACATTTTGATGGAGGGGTCAATCCCTTGATGTCACTATTGATAGAACTTGAACCGCAAGTTGGTCTAAGGAAAATACTCATAAAACAAGTTTAAATAGTAGTACATGAAGTCAAAACGTTAAGTGTCTCCCAAGAAAATTACAGTCAAGTCAACTAAAGATAAGTAAATGGTAAAGTAACGTTGACCTTTAGAATTGTTACATTTATATGAACGCGTTCATTTTTCCAGCTACCCAAAATAACCAAACCATTACATTAGATAGGTGTTAGTTGTAGTGATGATCACCAGACCAACCACGTAGTTTTTATACTATTGAAGTTCAATTTGTACATATAATTACGTAATTATTGTATTAACCCTACTTTAAATTAATGATAACTTCTTAGTTAGGATAGGTACGACCATGCACAATCCATGCCTTTGAATTCAATAACCACAAGGTGCTCAGATCTAGAACAAGTTCATATACATCCAAAAGATTAATTAAGAGACTTGATTTGTTTGAAGACCACACATATACACAAGTACTCCAGCTAATCGATGTTAATCATGCTGATTATGTAAAACATGTTTAGTAGTTGTAATAATTTAATATTCTGATTATTGTATGGTTTAGCATTTTAAGCATATAATTACATGGGTCCATTATAATTCTTTTTTATTTCGATACATCCACAAAGGCTCGCAGCTGTTTACTAAACCCCAAATATATTACTATGCACATTTTTTACTAGTTTTTGTTAAAGACACATTTTTCTTCTAAATGTTACTGTACGAATGCGTTTAACAACAGCCAATAACCAAAATGGAACAAGACAGTTAATCTTAAACTGGGCTGGGCTATGGCAAACTAAACTCATTAGGGTTGTATATTTTCGGTTCTTTATGCTTAATTTTAATGAAAGCATTAAAAAAAATGGATGCAAATTAGCAATCAAGTAAAGAAGAGTAACATTTGAGGGAAATACCATATAATATAGTCTTTAGTAAAATTTAAATTGATTAACAAATGGAAAAAAAGAAAGCCAAACAAACATTTCAAGTCAATGCCATAGGAAACTAGAATTAAGAGATCACACATATCATAATGGTATAAAGGCAAGCTGGCTTGCACAACAACAACCCCAAGATATAGAGCCATAGATTCAATGCAATGTATACCTTCCATGGACATATTATGATCTTGTCTCTTTCCATATGATCTTTACTATCCATATAGAGTGTTTGTGTGGAGCCTTTTCATTGGCTCATGACATGTTCATGCAAGTTTCAAAATCATAAGCCATTCTCTGGTATCCCATAGCTCACCTGTCATCGTCCCATCTCACCTGTCACACAAACCAAATCAACCAGTTCAGATGCATTGATATTTCATTCTCACCTAACATTCCAATTTAAATCTTGATCCTATAAACAAACAAAAATCAAGATTACTCTGCATTGTGCATATGATTTGTAAATCTGAAATCTCCATATGATTACAAAGTAAACAAAGATGGATTTCGTTTAAAATATTATGTGAAAAGGAAGATGTAGTTTTGAATATAATAATGTTTCTGTTGTGATTCCTCCTTATCGTGAAATGTACAAAGACAAGTACAACTAGCTGTACTTAGACTTGGAGTCATTGAAAATATTAATGACATAAATGTGAACAGGCTTGGGAGACTACATGCAGCAACAAGGTACTACGGAAAATAAGATCTGGTAATTATTTAGTTTCATTAATGAGCCACTATTGAAGCCACATGGGCATTGTGATAAGTTTTAGAGACAAAGTTTGCATGATATGGCTTAACTATGCAGAATATTAGCTGTATATAACAACCCTTTTGACACAATAATCTCTCTAACGATTCAGCAGTGTCCAAAACATGTTTCATGCATGAATCTGGTAGGCACTAGAAACATGATGACTATACGTTAGAGATATTCTTAGACAAAGACTGGCTCTGTTTGGTTTTCGCAGTTAGAAGAACATCTAGTAAATTTCTAGGTAGTAATTAAAGAGTAACGGTTTAATTCACATTGAATCATTTTTATTCACTTCTCTAGTGTTCGGGTTCAGTGGGATTAGACCTGTTTGAGGAAGTCACATCTTTAGATGTTTTCATCCTCTCTGTCATCTAAAGAGAGTATTGATAAGTTTATGCTTCGAGACTGGATATGGATTGTCATAGGTTGATCCAACCCATTTGTGTCTTATTCGACCTGAGATATAGAGTTTGTGAACGTGTTTATTCCATAAAGTTTAGTAGTATCAGTAAATGCTATCATTAGTGGTAGATTCGACGTAACTTTGGGATGGAAGGATCTTGCTCTCACAAATGGGCTATTAGAGCATCCTCAATGGGGGTGCTTAGTGGGGTGCTTAGGCAGTAGAGCCCACTAGCACCCCCTAAATGAAGTGCTTAAAAATCCCAAATAAGCACCCCCTTTCTTGTGGTTCTTGCACTGTTCACGGGTCCCACTGACACGTGGCGACCCGTGATTGGTCTACTTTTAATTTTTTTTTTAAAAAAAAAAAAAAAAAAAAAAAAAAAAACAAGCACCCCAAATGGGGTGCTTGGGTTGGTGATGGTCTTATGTGTGGACTTTTATGGGCTTCAGAAATTCTTCCATTAATAATAACCTTCAGACTATTATACTAATTATTATATTAAATGAATAATTTAATTTGTTTTAAAATAATATAGTAAATGTAATGAGTTGAATGTGACATTAATACCACATAGAATTAGATTTACTATTGCATTTGCAAGAAAGGCTAACAAAAGCTAATCAAATTGAAGAAAGCAAAGAAACTTAAAAAGTAAAAATATATTAAATCAAATACCCGTTTAACATAGTAGTCTTGAAATTCTATTTCCTTTTGTTTTTTAGAAAAACATCTTTATTTTTCAAAAAGTAATTTTCTTAAACCTAAAAGGCATACTATATCATATTACTATCAATAAAATATATATTTTTTGGAAAGCACTATCAATAAAATATTGCATTTACAGATTCTGACTTTGTGGGAATCATATTAGTATATTACAAAGTTTGACGAATGTTTAAAACATGTAGCGGTTAGACTTTAAATTGTTATGTAAATCATATTACAAAGTCTGATGAATGTTTTGAAGCATATAGCGTTTAAAATTTACAATTTAGGGTTAAATATGAACAATTCTTATTCTCTTAGTACGAATTCTTTTACTATAGAGATTAGAGAACATGCTCTCTTTAGTTGCACTTCAATAAAAAAGAGCAAGATAACCTTTGATGCATCTATCTTATATACTATTAGTGAAATCACTGTGCGAGGCTCTCAATAGCATGATCAACGGAGGGTGTAGCATCAACGCTTCCTTAATGCAACGGTAGAGAACATTCATCTCGGATAAGACGTCGTGATCAATCTTGTCTCCATGTTTCTCTAACAACTTCTTCTGCTCATCCAAGTCCCCCGAGAAGTAGTCTTTGTATTTTAATCAGATAAGCACCGGTCCACGTGGAAGTGATAGAGCTCGTCTGCTGTCCTGCGAAAAGAGCAGCGATGAGCAAACGACCCGTTACCTCGGATTCTGTTGTCTGCCTTCCGTCTTTGTACTATGACTCGATGAAACACTGCAGCATGTCGTTCTCTGATTTGTTAGAGTGTTTTCTAGACAACATGATGTTTGAGATCATGGAACAAATCAGTGACGTCATCAAAAGTTGGTCACGAACTTCTCGGCCAAGTAGACATCTACTTGCAGTTAAGATGATGAGACTGTCTAGCTCTTCCTTTAGATCAACTTCACCACTCTCTCCCCAGTTCGAGAAAAATTCCTACCAAAGAAAACAAAAACAAGGATCCAAAAATTCATATATACTCACTCACAAGTGAAAGCAAAAAGATCCAAAAATGTTATAATATACTTCAGCTTCAGTAATCATCTTGTTCCTGACGAACGGAGTAGTCGACATTGAAAACAACTCCAGGGCCAAAAGTAGGCACGTTGAGTTTATAAACTTCATGCTGGCTGAGTTCAGTATCATGAGCTTTGAAAAAATGAGTAGAGACTTCAGGACCAATGAGGAAAGTTATCTTTTTGTGAAGAAGATTCACTGTGAACACACCTCCAAGTTTAGGGTATTCATCTCTAAGCATAACGACATGGCCTTTCAAGAACTGGAGAAGGCCTCCGATCAACGGAGGCCAAGCTTGAATAGTCGGAGGAAGACGCTTCTTCCTGGAATAGGAAGTGAAGATGAGTTTGGATATAATAAGTGTCGCCACTATAACCAAACTTGTCTCTAACAATTTGTCCGCATCCGGTTCCATTTTTTTGTTTCATTTTTTTGTTTGTCTTAAACTGTGACGTTCATTAAAAAAAAGAGAGAGAGTCAGAATCACACATGCAGAGGAAGAGAGTAGTGTGTGTTTGGCATTTGAATCCCCATGCATAATTAGATCAGATTAGTTCTTGACTGATGATATAATGTTTAAGACTTTATACGAGAAAACGAGACCAGCTAAGTGAAGATTGACACACAAAAGTATCTTTATTTTGTAATTTATTTAGAGAGATATCATGCTGACGTGTCAAGCTCACAAAGCTCCTCAGCTTCTCTATTAAATTATTTTTTATTTATTAGATTAATTATAAAATTTGCCACTATTATTTAATCCTCTCTTTTTTTTTGTTATGTCCGACCTTATAGTAGATGTGCTTGATATATAATTTAAAGTACTTTTGAACTTTTTGTCATTGAGTATAAAATAAGAGTTTTACTAACAATTATACTCACATCTCTTTACGACGAAAAATTTATGATAGTCATTTTTTATATTCACATTATTTACTATATATTTATAATTATACTTTTTGTATCCTATTTACTAATATATAATATTATTATCGTTAAAAAGTTATTCACCCTGCGTAAAGCGCATGTCTTAACCTAATTACAAATGATTACAACTTATATAGCCAAATGTTCTTGAATCCTTTTGGAGAACATCAAAGCGGTTCTAGATAAAAATGGGCTGAGCTGGATGAGAAATTGACACCTTTTCTTTTGATTTTGAGGTAATTTCTTATGTATTGTTTTTAATCTCTTCTGTATTGTCCTCTTACATTCCCAAGACTATTTCTATTTGATATCTTTTTTTTTTCTTGCTAACTCTCTTTTGTCATATCAAATTTTTAGATCACGTTTTCGTTTTCACTTAAGTAAATGTGCTCTCAATTAATATTACGATGTTTCTATTGATTTTGATATGTCGAACCAACGTGATTGTTCATCCCAAACATTACATAACTCGATTTACCATATATTGATTATATTTTTTTTTGACAACCATGTGGATTAAACTTTATAAAGGTTATTGTGATTTATGGTATTGCAATTGTTTAAGATTCAATCATATCATCAACAATACAAAATGATTAAACTTTTAAAGTAGCTTTATTCTGAACGTATTAAAGAAAATTATCTATTTTAAGTGCGCATTTTGTCGCTTTCATTATCACACACAAAATAAATGTATATATCATTACCACCATTATTGTACGATTTTAAATTCTGTTATTCGACATGTGTATTGAGATGCATTACGCTATTTGTTTTACATACAATTTACAAATTGATTTAATGTCTTCATTTTAAACCCTACTAAAATGAATTTTTACATGATGTTTTCACATATAGGGAAAATTTTCACGTATGATATATATTTTAAGTTGAGTGATATTTTATTTCTAGGTTTTCTCAATTGTTATATTTTTAACATATGGTATATCTTTTCCAAAATCTACATGTATTGAATTATTAATCCAGTATCGTACTTTAATTATTACAAGTATTTCATTTACAATTTAGTCAAAAAAGTATTTCATTTACAAAACAAAAATAGTTGTAGAAGTGATATGAAGTTAATAATATGCCTAACTGTTCATGTAGAATAATAGTGTGATTTAGTCCAGATGATAGTATTAAAACTTGTGAATTTGATATAGCATAAATAAGATACAAAACAATCATCATAATTTACGGATTTGAGTGGTCTTCAAGCATTGTGTTTGAGGAATTTGAATCCTTTGAATCTCGTAGGCATAGGAATTTATGAGCTAATTAACACGGAACTTATTATGAAATAGTGATTACCGATCGATCGTTAGATAAATTTCAAGTATTTAATTTGTAGATATGGTAATCTTTACGTAGAGAAGAATGTCGCAATAAGTGGGATTTACATGCATGCAGGACGAGGAGGATATCTTCAAGAGAGTGATCTATTATAAGAGCTCTCTAATACTTAGTAATTGATGTTTTATATTGAAAAATATAAGCTAAGCTTAAAGTGATTTTGTTAAGTTTTAAAATATAACTAATATAACAAAATATATTTTAATATTTGATATAATATATATATATATATATAATGATGAATAAACAACTATATATTACATAAAATAAATATCTTATGTAAAAAATTATATGAAATATTGTGTACATGGACGTCTTAGTATAAATGCCGATCAGTGCGAATAACCCGGATGCACTCCAAATATTGAAACGTTTAATATATATATAATATTTAATTTATATTTAAATAGTCTTATAAAACATAGTAATAGAAAATATTAAGAAAATTAAATTAGTTAGTTGGTTATTTTTTAATAGATTTTTGATATTATTTTAAATAATATTTCTAAATGATATTAATATTTATAATTATAGGGTGTACAATTTTTCTGTCCAATGACCCTACATGATCATGAGTCTGTCCTGATTGTGTATATATGTATAAATTTATACAATATATGCAGAACTTATAATATTAAAGGATGAAAAATATTTAGCAGTAAAAGATAAAACAACAGGAAAACAACAGCAAAATATAATGATATATTATGCAAGTACAAATAAATATGTAAAACTTATTACCATTTAATATACTATTAAATAAAACAAAAACTCAAAAATAATTTGTTTAACCAGTTGAATAAATTATACTAGAATGATACCTAAAATTATAATGTGAGAGAGAGTCTCAAGCCATTGCCTCTTTTTCAATACCTTATGGTTGCGACATTACTTTCCACAGCATGGCATTATTGGAGTATAGTGCATCTTTTTTATGAGAGTTGGTAGTCTTACATGTATTCTAGGCTGGATTTGGGCTAAGTCCAATGAAATATTGGTTTTGGACTCCCAAAAATTCTAGCTATTTTTACATGGATATAGATCTTCAAATTGTGAATTTTTATTTTTTTAAATGTGCTTAAGAAATGTTTAAGGCCCCAAATTCTCGATCCGGCCCTGCATGTATCATTAGTGAGAGTAGATAAGTGGGCTTTTATGGGCTTCAGAAATGCTTCCCTTGACAATAACGATTAGAAAAACAAATTACTTTGAAGAGGAAACAAATCTCTACCAAAGAACAATTAAAACATATCTTCAGCGCTTAGCTAGATTCTTTGATCTCATTCTAGCATCTACTGGTACCAGATTCTTCCCTTCTTCTCGCTGTCACCTAATCATGAATCATTCTTGCTTTTTTTTCACCGATTATTGCTGTCTATAGTGTTAATTGCCTTTTGGTCTGATCCATGCACAATCTCTTCTAGGGTTTTCTTCTTTCAGTTTCGTGCATACACTTATCTACCTGTTACACATCAACGTAGAACAGCCTGTTTGGATTTGTTTTGGTCTGGATTTATACGTGGCTTCTGTCTCTGGCTGGTCCATGTGGGTTTTAAACTTTTTCTTGTCTTACCAACCTGAACTGTGTGTTTTTATTTCTTGGCTTATGTTTTGAACTTTCTGTGGTTTACCGGTTTCAACAACACTCTATGTTGTGGATGTTAGGTCTTGCCAGATTGTTCCTTTCTAGCTCGTTACCTGCTCCTGTTTTCACTCTCATTTAGTTTTATTTTTCAATAGTTAGGAGCATATGCTAGTCTTCAGCATCTTTTGCCATTGCCAAATCAACATTCTGCGTTATGAAACCATTGTGGTCTCTTCCTCAGGCAGTTATATTTAGTTTTTTTTTTCAATTGCCAGTAGCATATATGGTAATCTTTAGCATCTTTTCTCATTGCCTTAACAACTTTTGGTGTTATGAAACCATTGTGGTTTCTTCCTGAGGCAGTTTTTGTTTTTGTCTCTTGCAGTAACGTAACTGAAGGATGGCAGATGGATTTGCGGGAAACGCTATAGTGAGTGAAGGTCAGTGCAAGCAGAAGAATTGTCATCAGGAATGCAAGAAGAGCTGTCATGTTGTCCAGACTGGTAAATACTTTTTTTCCCGTCTCATTTTCGTGCTAGCCTCTTTTACTGCATAGAATCATCTGTTTTGTTTCTTTAGAGAGAGGACTTTGCATCCTGGTGACTCCTGCTTCCGAGACTACTTTCTTGCCAGATGAATTTGGTAACTGCGTGAAGGTAGGCTGTATACTTCTGCAATAAATATGTTGGTTGGACATTAAGTGAGATTTTTGTGCAGAGGTACCCTTTCAAAGCTGTTCAGATAATCAATCTTCCCAAGGAATTGGTGGAAGATACAACCCACTGGTATAGGTTTCTAATCACAACTCTTGCCTAGTTTGATAATCTATCTTTACGACTCTAAATATATATATATATATATGACTTACAGGCTTCCAAGGATGAGGCAAGTCCTAGGTTTGGTTGGAACTCTCCAACCAAATCTTGGTAGGTTGCATGTAAGTATAGCCTCTCTTCTTAAGTTTTACATAATCCTTTTGCATAGAACTAATGTATGACTATTTGCCTATCTCTTTATGGCAGAATCAAAAATATTTGACTCACTTCCGCGAGTCAGAACTTGAAAGCTATCACACCCGAGCTGTAGAAGAAAGTCTAAAGGTACGGTGTGTAAATTGATCTTGATAAGTTTCTTTTTTCCTAAGGAAGCAGCTCACTTAGCGAGTCTTATTCATCTTGTACGTATCTAAAGGCCCAACATGTCGACCAAATAAAAAAAATTGTCAATATGCTGGACGAGGAGGAATACTGGTGCAGATTTGTGCAGACCGTAGAGCAAAAGAAGTATTTGGTGGAGAGCTGCATGAGTGGTTTGCGATTGCCGTAGGTTTGATAGAGAAGGCTGAGACTTACATGTTGGATGATAGGTTTGATTCTATCATCTTCTCTCTTTTTGTTCATGAATCTACTTTTTTTATCTCACTGAATACTCATAGTCTCTCTCAAGGTATTGTACACGCTTTTTCTAATCTTTATCCTTTTTTTTCACTGCAGCCGTTTGTTGAAATGTGGAGAAGTGACGACAATTTCTGATCTTCCAGATGATTTGGCAGAGGAGATATTGTCTAGGGTTCCATTGACATCACTAAGTGCAGTGCGTTCCACTTGCAGAAAGTGGAATGATTTATCCAAAACCAGGGTTTTTGGTAAGTCAGCATCAACAGCAGGAAGGAAGCAGTTTCTAGGGTTCATGGTGAAGGATTATAAGGTTTGCTCGATGAAGTTTGATCTCCAAGGAATTGGAAACGAAGCAGACTTCGTTGATCCATCGGTAAAGCAAGTAAGTATACTTGACCAAGTAGAGATATCTCAAGTCTTTCACTGCGAAGGTTTATTGCTATGCGTCACTGAGGACAGGTCAAGGCTCTTGGTGTGGAATCCTTATTTGGGTCAAACAAGGTGGATCCAACCAAGAATCACTTTCCGAAATGAAGACAGATATGCTGTTGGATATGACAAGAACCATAACTACAAAATCTTGAGGGTTTTTGGCAAGTATGACACCAAAGGTGTATTGGGAAGCATTGACAAACACCTGATTTTTGGGTACGAGATATACGACTTGAGCTCTAGTTCGTGGAAAGTTTTCAATGTCAAGCTCGACAGGAATATAGATTGTTTTAAGCGAGGTGTGTCTTTGAAGGGACACACTTATTATTTGGCTGAAGAGAGGTGGATGATTGGCAGATTGGATAATAAAATTAATGAGATAATCTATTTTGATTTTACAACCGAGAGATTTGTAAAGGGGCTGCCTCTTCCGAGTAAAATTCTAGGCAGCTTTGTGTCTCTATCTTGTGTCAGAGAAGAGCAACTTGCGGTGTTACATCAAAGCAGGGTGTATGATGACACATTAGAGATTTGGGTCTCAAGCAAGATTGATGGTCTAGGTTCAGTTTTGTGGAGCAAGTTCTTGAGATCCACAAATTACTGTTGGATTGATTTTCTAGCTGCGAGTTTCTTCATTGACGAGGAGAAGAAAGTTGTTGTGGTTGTCGATCTAGATGATGAAGGAAAAGCACGGACTAAGACCCGTTACAACCAAAGAGCTTGCATTATGGGACAAGATGAATACTTCAAACCTGTGAATGTGGGAGAGATTCTAAATCATGGGAAACTTGACAAATTTGGATTTGTGGACCCGGTATTCTGTATCCCACTGGTGTGTCCTTATGTTCCAAGCTCAGTGCAACTGCAAGTGCAACCGGGTAAATTGAAAGAAGACGATGATTAATCAGTTCAGTTTTTAACATTTGACTGGCAATTGTTAGTTTGTCCTTTGATATATATCATCGTCTAACTATGATTTAACCCAACTTTTTATTTGTTTAAGTTTAGTGGTACATTATTTCTAAGTTTTTCTCAATTGTTATAATTTCAACATATAGTTATGGTATATATTTTCCAAAATCAACATGTATTAATTCAATATCGTACTTTTAGTATTGCATGTTGTTCACTTCCAAAAAGTAGTTTTCCAAAACCAACATGTATTAATTCAATATCATATATACCATGTTTTTATTCCATTTAGTTTTGTGAACATTGTATCGGTAAAATCTCATAATGATGGCTTGCACAATTATGTATTTCGGATCCAAACATCAGGAGGCTGTAATAAGCTTTGACTCAGTGATTTGACAAGTATGGAAGAATATTCAGAAAGGGGGATGAAAAGGTCCATGGAGTTATTGGATTGGATATGTATCTGTTTGGTTGCTTTCTTCTTATAATTTGGCACCTTTTTTTCTTAACTTGGGAGATTATGGGATCTTCTTGGCTTTGAATCCGCCCGGACAAAGGTTCTTCTTGGTGTTGGGTTTGTGTATTGTGTTCTTTCAAATCTGTTAGTTTTGTATTCATCTGCAAGGTCTTACTTGAATGATTAATCCTCAAGGGAAGGGGAAAGTCTTTGGTTCTTGTCTTGATCTTCACCTTGTGAGCCTTTATCACTCCAACAAAGTACATTTCCTCTGAGGATCCTTTCATACAGAGAAAAAAAAAGAAAACTTGTGGATGGATGGGCTATAGAGTGACTTAGCAACTGCTTGTAATCATGGATGGGCTGGTTGGTATCAACCCTATCGCTGTCTTCGAGCTTAGTCAATTTGGGGTCAATCGCTTGACGTGAGTGTTAAGATATCCTTCACTGCATATCCACTTTATTATTGGCTTTTGGCTTTGATTGTAACATGAGTTAGATTTGATTAAGTTTGAGTTAGGATTATAATTAAGAAGTGTTAGCAATCATGAATTATTTTAAAATTTTTGAGTTAATGTTTGAGGTGGAATGTATTACGTTTGAGTTACAATTTTGAGTTTTCCCTTTAATAATTTGGATACTTACAAGTCATAACTCAACATTAAACAAATGGCTCCTTAATTTGTAGTATAGAGTTTGAATTGCAGCATGTATTATAATTCAATGTAATTTGCAGTAAAAATAAAAGTTATCATTTTACTAAAACTGATGACAGGTAACATTTTTGATGTATAAGCTGTAGTAATAAAAATTAATAAAATAATTAAAATATAAACGTATAGATAATTAATATTTATTGAAAACAAAGAAAACATTAACTTATTGTAGAAATAAATAATAAGAATAATAATTTTATTTTTTAATATATATTGTTTTTTAGAGTTATAACTATTAATAACATTATTTATTCCAACATAATAAAATAATTGAAACACAACAATAATAGAAGAAATTTTAAATTAAAAATCTTGAAAGCAATCAAAAATATTGCGAAACTTTTGGGTTTCAAAGTGTAAATAAAAATTTGAAATTTATAAAAAGAAACTACTAACGTAACTTAATTAGTGTCACAACTATTTGATTTTTTTGTTTGTTTTCAGTTTCATAAAGATATTGCTAAAATTGTGTGTTTGAAACTAAAAATAAATATTGGAAATTTACTAAAAAAATACCTACTAACGTTGTTTAATTATCGACACAAGTATTTGAACTTTTAGCAAAAAAAAAAGACACTAGTATTTGACCTTTTTTGGTTTTCAGTCTATATATTGTTAAATTTGTGGGTGTAAAACCGTAAATAAAATTTTGATATTTACAAATAGTTAATATTTTAACGTATCTCAATTTCTAAGTTGTAGTGACATGTTTTTTGTCAACTACTTAGAACCAAAGTTAATAATTAACATTGTAACTTAACTTCTAAAACATGGGTTTTTATTTGATGTTGCATTAAGTTTTGAGTTATCAAATTAGCAAAGGCTGTAACTCAAAAATGTAACTCAAAGATAACACATACTAACTCAATCTTAAAATCAGAAAATGAAATTTAATGTATGTTTGGTAACATTTTTGAGTTATCAATGATGTAAACCTCTAACTCAAACAAATCAATGACACCACATGTTACCAATTAAAGCCAAAATATCATGTATTAGAAGTTTTTTTTCGTCTAAATATACTACAAGTTGATTTAGTATTTTCTTTTGAATTTTTGGTGAGCTTACAGTTTTAGTTTTTTCTAGGTGGTTGCCCACAAATTTACGGATACAATTAATTTTACAATGTTAATATAACATAATTTTTAATGTTTTTGGCATGCAAGAAATATTTTAATATTTTAAAACTGAATTTTTGGTAGATAATTTTTTAGTAAACATATTTATTGTATTAATAATCTTTAAAAGCTTAAATATGATTTATTTAGTATTTTGTTATATGTTTACATATTTTTTCAAAAAAAAAATCTTATCAACAACCATATATTGCTAATTCTTCAACTTCATCCACTAAAATGAAAGTTTTTTATAACATTACCATCTAGAACATATATACACATATAGTCAATAAAAATTATTAAAATCCAAAAATATGAACTCATGTGACAAATAGACCCACACTTGCAACTAAAGTATAAAATACGAATATTATTAAGAAAAAAAACATAACTATATATATGAGTTTATATTAAGTAAAATAAAATAAAAATATAAAAAAAATTATAAACTTAGGAATATTACTTTTTCCATACCCATATTTTTTTTGGATTTTTTATGACTGGTGATTTTTTTTGTGTGGTTATTTTGCTTTTAGATAAAATCAAAATGATTTTTTGTCTTTGAAATTTTCAAAAAATGTTTTGAAAAGGATGAATTTGTTAAGAATGTAATATTTTGAGAATTGATTCTAATTTTTTTCACCTATTATAAAGCAATCCATGAATTTATAAATAACTTATAAAACACTTAAGCTTTTTTAAAATTTATGAATAATTTCTCAGAAGTTTAAAATTCCTTATAATTAATTTTATAAATTCTAATAAGTGGTTTTAAAATAAGTTTTATCTATCATAAATAATTGATAAACTTTAAAAATGATTTAAGACTTTTATAAAATATTTTTAGATACTTATCGATGGTTTTTAATATTAAACTAGAATTTGACCTACGCTCCTACGCGGGTGTTTGTTTTAACTTATGTTGAATGTAAACTTATAAACCGCTAGTTTTATAAAAAATCTCATGTATAGTTATTATGTTTTGAAATTTACATATAGAATATAATATATTATATTATAATATAGATGCTTGCTAATAGTTTTTATTTGTACATAATTATATTAAATATTTATAACTTGATCCAATTTGATGTAATTATACTATCCATATATTAACATGTTATTTTTTTTATTTATTTTATTTTACAATGAAACAATATGCTAAAAAAAATTAATGGTCAAGATATGAATATCAATATAGTTAGATAAACTTTAGAATTATAATTATTTAATTTAAATTTATTTTAAATGCAGTGCCAATATCTGTAAATAAACAAAATATACAAAAATGAAGTACTTAATTTATTGTAAGTGCAAATGCTAAATTTGGAAATAAAAGAAGTATTTTTTTATACTATTATCTCTGTTTCCAAACAATTACCAATCATATTGTTATCCATGTTTCCAAACAGTACCGAAAGGAATTTCAGCTTTAATAATATAAATTTTAAATGCAGTGCCAAAATCTGTAAATAAAAAAAGATATACAAAAGTGAAGTACTTAATTTATTGTAAATGCAAAGACTAAATTTGTAAATAAAAAGAAGTATATTTTTTGTACTGCTATCTCTATGTCCAAACAATTCTCAATCATAGTGTTATCCATGTTTCCAAACAGTACCAAAATGTACTTCAGTTTTAATAATATAGATACTTTACAAATCTGTTAATCTTCATAAATATTTTATATATTCCTACAAATGATGAAAAATTATTCTTTGGAGGTATGGTCATTTCATCCTAGACATATGATGTTGGGAATGGAGCTCAAAGAAACCATCCTGTGATTGACAAAGTAAGAGATGGACATGGAGTGACCAGACTAAAGTGGCTCACAAAACTACACAGGCTGCATAAAATGAACTTGATCTCTATCAACCCATGTTTCCTTTTGATCGAGGAGAGTCAGATTTGAGGTGAAATACTCTTGAAGAAAGGGGGGATGATGTGACCCTGGCCAGCTCAACCATCAAGCCAATCAAAAAGGGGCATCCACAAAGGGTTATCCACAAAAGGCCATTCTTTCTAGCCGATACAACCAGCAAGCAAGACGATATGGTCGATCCGATGGTGCAAACTTTGCTTCGAATGTTTCCTAAGGTTCATAAGCTCACTTGGAAAAAATATGGACACTTCACTCATCCAAGGAGTCATGAGGAAGAGATCAGTCGAGCTAGATCAAGCTTGGAACGAGTTTGTTTGAAAGATGGTCGATATTTCATGATTTTCGACCAATTCATCTACAAAGGGCCATCAGATGGATCACTAAGTCTTTGTTTGGGTTCTACTGAATCAAGCCCATCTATTATCAGTCTTAAGTCATATTCAGGGGCCAGACCACTAAAAAAAACAGAGAAGACTTCTTGGATGAATGAGCTTGTTTTTGGCTACTTTTGGCTCGAAATGAAGTTTATAAGGTTTTTAATTTTGGTGAAGCAACAAGCATGATTTATTTCAATAATTTTAGACCAAGTAGAAGGGAGTGCAAGCTGAGCTTCAAGCCATGTGAAGGACAAGAGTCAGTCCAAGTTTTCAGTCAAAAGACATGATTGAGTCAAGTCTTTCTTTATGAGCTTTATGTCTTGTTTTTAGCTTTATTTTCTTAGTCTTTCCAATTTCTATTTGGAGTTTATCACTCTGTAAACTCTTATTAAAAGCCCTAAGTTGCGAATGAATAAACCAAACTTGTTTGAGATTAAAAACTTGTGTTTAGAGAGTGATTCTCGTTTGTTCCTTGTGAACATTTTTATGGTGTTGGGTTTAATATACACAAGGTTCAAGCCACACATTCTCTCCAGTGCAAAGCTCCACCCCCTTGTTTCCTTAAAGATCGTCCTAAGTTTAGAATTGTGTGTTGGGTTTCGTATACCCAGGGTGCTTTCTCCCGGACCTTCTAAGAGACAAGGATTATCCATACCTTCTTCAAGTGATTTCAGGGACTGCACCTTGCCTAAAGTCGCATCAGAGAGGGTCTTGGATATTTATATTATGAAGAGGTCAAGGGAGAGGTGCTTAGGTTATTGGGAAACCTTGGGGCGTACTCCAAATCTTATCCCAATAGATTTTTTGAACAAGAAAGTTGATATCATCAATACTATTAAAACATAAGCGATATTTATCTACTTGCAAGTAGTCTATGTTGAACCATTAAAATTATTTAATTTCTTATTTATTCTTTTACAACTAACTTAGTTATTAATAAATATAAACTATATCTAATCAATTATTTTAATATTTTCAAAACAAGTATCTAAAAAGATATTATTGAGTATCTTTTATTAAGATTAGATTTTAGTAATATCTTTTATTTAAAATGTAAATATACATTTATTTTTAATATTTACTTTTAAATAAAAAAAGTCCATAATTAATATTAACTATAATTATAAACGAATAATAATTTATTTTTCATTTATATAATAAGAAAAGAATTTTCTGTGATATTTATATATACATAATTTATATTCATAATAAAATTACTATACCAGTTAATAAATATAAAGTAACTTAATTGATTTATCAACTATTTTATAAATTATAAAATATCAGAATAAAAGATGTTCATGTACTTACGACATATTTCAAATTATTAAAACTATCAAAGTACAATATCTAAGCTAATAAATAATTTCATAAGTTAATATACATATTTAAATTAATATATATAAAATATTATATTTATCAAATATGGGACGTGTAAAATGACAATATTTAATCTGTATAATAATCATGACAAATAAATATAATAATAAAATAAATCTTTACCATTATAAAAAAATAAATAACTGTATTAAAAATCAAAGTTTTATAATATAAATAAAATTTATAAGAGGTAGGTTATATAAATGAATTATATTATTTTCATAAAATTATGTTCATGTAAATTTTAATTTTATAATATATACTTTAGAAACCAATGTTTTTATAAAAAAAATACATATGTATATCTTATTTTCAGTAAATAAGTTTTTGAATAAAAATACATTTTGCGCTTTAAAGTGCGGGTCAAAATTTAATAATAAATATTATTATTAGATATATAATAAAAATATACAACAAAAGGAAAATTAATAAATATTAAAATATCTAATATGAATAATGAAATGAAATTAAAATTTAAAATAAACCAAAAACAAAACATCAAAAAAATTCTAATAACATGTGAATAATAAAAGTAAACTAAATAAATAAATAAATAAATAAGTAATTATATTTATTTCAAACTCAAATTACTAAATTTTAATAACTGTATACGAATCCTTGATGCTCAAATCTATTTCTATTTTATTATGCATTCTCTCAAATATTAGTCCATTACGCTTACAACAAAATGATAACTTAGTTTAACTAAAAATTTATATGACTAACTTTTGTAAAATTAGAGCATCACATTCATAATATATCCATCATTTATCTAAAATTTCATAAATTAGAAACATTAAATATGCAAATTTAAGTCAAATTGTATTACATAATATCCATAGGTTCAACCGGTAGTCGGATCTCAGGTTTTAGCGGGGTTTTTTTGTCATTACATAACAATTTTTTTTTATAAAAAAAACAAGATTACATATAGAGTCAATAGTTTTGTCATTTTAACTGCGGGTCCGGGTTGAGTTCCATAACACTGAATATAACGCTTTATATGTAATATTTAAATGTAGACACATAATTAAAAATACAAATTTATATCATACAAAATTTGATTTATTTCAAAAATCTTGCGCTTTGAAAGCCGCGAGCCAAAATCTAGTCTAATCTATTAAAATAGAGTCTTATTTTTATCTACTGATAAAAAGTCATTGGACCATTTGATTAGTAACTTTTATTATTTTAAAAATGATATTTATATATTAGATCATTTGAATAAAATATACTACCACACATAAGAATATTCTACTATAACACTATTTATTTTTGAATATTTCCTATTTTACTTTGACAAAATCTTATAAAATCTTTTGATTATCAATTTTAAATAATTCATTAAATTAGTAACTTTTATTAAAATATTAGAATTTTGTATAATTTAAATTTAAATAAATAATTAATATTTTTTTATTATATAGTATTTTAATTTATAAATTTAAATTATAAAGTTAGAAATATAAATTTAATTTTGATAAAAATAAATTATACAAAATAAAATTTTATATTATATGATTATATGATTTTTTTAGTTTAGAGTTTATGGTTTATGTTTGTAAATTAAATAAAAAAAATGTATCTTATGTAAATTACAAAATCTTTTAAATAAATTTTGATCAATGAGAAGTATAAACAAAATATGTTCATTTTCATTAGAAAACATCAAAAATTAAGGCAATGGGTTAAATTGATAAATTATTCTATTTTGATAATTATATGATTATATTTATTTTCAATTTTGAAAATATATTAAAATAAAAAAAAATTGTATATATTAATATATAAATTGTTTCATAAAATAAAATATCAATAAAATTATATATAATTAGATATTATAAATTTATAATAAAAATAAATTATACAAGATAGAAATTTATATTATATCATTATATGATCTTTTAGTTTAGAGTTGATGGTTTATGTTTGTAAATTAAAAAAAAATGTATCTTATGTAAATTAAAAAATCTTAAAATAAATTTTGATCAATGAGAATTATAAACAAAATTTAATTCATTTTCATTTGAAACACATCAACAACTTTAATATATAATAAATTATTCTATTTTGATACTGGCTATATTTATTTTATTTAAAAAATATATATTAAAATACAATTAAATTATATATTAATATATGTGTTTCATAAAAGAACATATGAATAAAATTTTGTATAATTATATATTAATGATATCAAACAAGACATATTAAATTACATAATACAAAACACCAAATAGTAATAAATATTTTATCATTTTGTCATAAAACTTATATATAAATATCCGCGCAGACGCGCAGATTAAAATATAGTTTATTGTTAATATTGTTACCATTTTGAAAGAACCAATATATTTGGTGAGCATTAATATTATTAGTTGAATCCATTGTACCGTGATATTAGGTAACTTATATAATCTTTTAACAAATCTTTTGAATATGAGAATATTCCATAAAGTATATTGAATCGATTTCAATATTCTGGGAATATTTTTTTTTGCAAGGAGAGCCCATAATTAATGGCTTTTTAAATGTTTAATTCAATTAAATGAAGAGGTTAATGAAAATGTGCTTAGGTTATTGGGAAATCTTGGGGCGTACTCAAAATTGTATCCCAACAGATTTTCTAAACTATAAAGTTGATATCATTTATTGTTAATATTGTTATCATTTTGAAAGCTCCAATATATTCGGTGAGCATTAATATTATTAGTTGAATCCCTTGTACCGTGATATTAGGTAACTTGTATAATCTTCTAGAAAATCTTTTGAATATGAGTATATTAATGAAGAAAATAAATGATGAAGTATTATATAAAATTTCCATAATTGCTACCATTAGATAATATCTATATATATAAAGTAGACTTTGTCTCTCTTCTTAGGATGCCAAATCATCAAATAGTACAAGGAAAAACTGCCACGTGTCCTATTTTTTAAGTTTTTGTTGTTTTCGTTTAAATTTGTTAACGGGCTTCAACCTCCAAACAGAGCATAATTTGTGGGTCGTGATTTATGTTATTTGGGCTGAACAAATGAACAAAGCCATAGCCCATCTTTACCATCACCTTCCTCAAATCGTCGACACTGGATTTTTAGGGTTCGGCGTGTTTTCGATCTCTGATTAGGTCGACAGACGACGGAGTTCTGGAAGGTTCTCTGAGAGGCGTCTTCGTGAGGACTCTCTATGTTGCTTGCTATTCGTGTCGTTTCACCTGCGAGTCATCTCCTCCGATACGTTACGGAATCAATAAACCTAATTGCCCTTCTCATTAACGCTATTCATCCACGACCTCCACTACGCCGCATTCAAGACGACCCCTTCTTCATCCATGTTAGTGAATCTTAACCTATAAATAGGAAAGCCTGTTTCGTTGAAATGCATCAATTAGAAATGCTCACCAGCGATGGCAATCTCCATCGTTCTGGCATGCTCCTCCTCGATGGCAACCTCCGCCAAAACAACCTGTAATGTGAAGAAAGGTGGCGAGCTCATGGAGGTTGACATGCTTCTCCTTGACTAGAAGGTATTTCCGGTGATCCATGGCCTCCCCTGAGTACTTTAAACGGTTTATAGTTTCAACATTGACACTTTTTTTTAATGAAATTTATAACCCAACAGTCGACAGTTATCCAATACCTAAAGAGCAGTTTAGGTTTCGCAATCACGACCAGCTTCTCGGTTTGGCAAACACCAACACCCATCTTCCTGGTTAGTCTTTGACCCTCTGCTTCTAAAACATATCATTTAAAAACCACCATACAAAAGCACAGTGCACACATAACCACCACCAACATGCGTACAATAGATGGGTTTGTGGCTTCATATGCCTGCACAATTTTAAACCGACATTTTAGTCACTTTTGTTATTATTGGCTCTCTCCTGTTTGAATGCCCGTAGTGGCTTTCATTGTTATGTTGCCTTTGAGTTATCTTCCCTTGATGAGTCATTACTGTGCTTCAGTGTCAATTTATGTCGTTTGGTGGATGGCTTCTAACTTTAACGGTGCTTACTGTGCTTCATTACGTTCTTAGTAGCGCTTTGCTGGACTTTAAGCTAATGGTGTATCTCATTTGTATTTGTGCTTCTTAAATTGGGATGTATTCCTTTATTGCATTGGCCTGCAACGAATCGTAATTTACAACGTGAATATGTTTTTGATGTATAACTGAACACTGAACAGTTGCAGTTTTTGCATCATCTTGAGGAATTGTCTTTCAGTTTGAGAGATGATCACCTTTTAATCTTCTTTGTTTTCTGATCGTGCGGCGAGTATCCAGCTCTTCGCAATGGAGACTTCATTGGTCAATGGTCACCGTCTTTTCTATGTGTATTTCATGAAATAATGGAAACACAATTGTAGTGGTTACCATAGTTCAGTATGAAATGAAAATTACTTACTTGTGTTATATATATAGACTACTTTAATCGTTGTCCATCTGAATCTCATTTCTTCTAACACAAGATAAAAGGCAATGATAGTAATGTTTTTGTTTAATAGTAAAAATTATAGAAAAATTATAAACTAAATAATAGATTAATTATAGGACAAATCTCTCAAATAAATCTTTTTGAAAATTTTGTCACAAAAATATCCCTTAAAAAAAGACTAAAATAGACATTTTTAATTTTTTAAAATTTAATATTTTTTATTTGTTTAATTTTAAACTTCACTAATTATTTTCTCAAAACCAAATAACAGTACTTGTGAAAATCTTATTTAGTTTAGATTTTGTATTTGTCGTTTTTTATGTCTCCGCATATCCTATTTAAAATAGAAATATGTTGCTATATTTGACATTTCTAAAAGTAGATTCGGTGAATGAATGTTTATTTGAATCGAAACTGTAGTACATAATATATCTTTTAAACATGTTTATATGTGGGTTGTAGAGTGGAGAATGGGGAGAGTCACGGTGGATCAGTTGGAGGGTTAGGTTTTGCAAATGAGATGAAGAAGAGGAAACGACGAGGGTGATGATGGCTAAGAGAATGATTGTTTTGGGTTACCCATTTGCAATGATTTTTAGGAAGATTTGTGGGGAAGGGAAGTGGGTGAAAGTTTAGATAGGTTTATAAACACAAAAAGAAATAAATAAATGTTGAAACGTCAACGAGTTGAGAATTCGATTGAACAAATTAGCTTTTGTTTTCATTAAGATTTTGCTTAGTTATTAAGAGGTTTAGTGGAGGTGTGGGGATGTTTAACAGCTGATAACCGAAATTAAGAAGCAATGCATTGCTCTTAAATCATTTACACCTAAGATGATTTTCCTTCCACATCAGCCACATGTGTTCATGTTCTGAAAGTGTATATGAGTTAGAAACGTTGAACAAGATTTAGAATTTTCCATAGTTGATAATGTCCAACTGTCATTGCAAAGATCACTTAAAATATCAGTTGCACAAGAGATTAAAGAAATGAAAATGTCTGGGAAGAATAAACAACTATGTTTTTTCTCGCTTCCAAAGAAACAACTTTGAGAATAAGAATACCTCAAGATTCAGCACGACCAAGCATGGCGGTGTTAAGAAAATCAAATCAATAACACTTTCCGAGCTTAATGACTATGTCTTAAATTCAGCACCACAGGTTAGGTAAGCACATGAACACTAACTTCCATTTGGATGTCTTGAAGAAGAAGTCATGATTAGTTATGTTAAACAGCATCTCTCATATAATTGTTATGACTTCAAGTATTTAGGAGCTCTGACATCTGTAGAACTGTTGGATTTTTTACTTTCTAATCCGTAGAAATATATAAGTATTTGAGAGATTTGCTCTTCTTTTATATGGCTTTCTATTTTTACACTTTCCCATCAAATGTTATACTGTATTCTCATTTCAATAAATAAATTCTCATCGCCCACGTGCGTTATCATTTCAATAAATAACTTAAGCTCCTTTATAATAGCTATGAACAACCTTCTTAAAAACAAAAGGCATACTAACCCGTAATGCACACCTTACTTCCAACCTAAGATACTTCAAACCTAGAAATGATTGTCCATCTCATGTCAAAAGGTGAATTACTAATTTAATTTTCTGGTTTCAGATTATCAAAGCTTGATCCAAACTGGTAGAAATAACTTTAAATTATCCTTATATTATACTTCCTCTGTTTCTAAATATTACATATTTTAAAATTTTCACACATATTAAGAAAAAATTAATATTTAGCTATTAATGCATTAAATTTTTAAAATATAACAGTTTTCCATAAACTTTAACCAATAACAATTCAATAATTTCAAAATTGTCAATTAATATTTCTTGAAAATTTACAATTCATTATTAAAAGTACATAGAAAATCTAAAACATTGATATTTTAGAAACAAGTAAAAAGTGTTAAAACATGTATTATTTAGAAACAGAGGGAGTATTGTTTTAGACGTTTTATAATTATCTAATAAAACTATTTTATAAAACTGTATTATTTCTAACTGTAAACAAAAGACTAAAACTTTATAAGCATGATCCAAAGGAGCACTTAAACATAAACAAACAATAAACAATAACATTGTTCCGAACAAAAAAAAACACAACCCAATACAAAATCACAAAAAAAATTGTTTTTTTTTGTGAAAATATCAAATCCCGCGCGAAGCGCGGACCAGCCCTAGTAAAAAAATTTGTTACAAAATAAGTGTCGTTTTCGACTTTCGATGCAAAATTTGTCAATTATTAATAGTTTAATATTGGTTATTTTACAAATAAATTAGATAAATATGAAGGTAATTCAGGTCTTTTCATATCTTATAAATCCAAACCCGATCGAACCCACTTTGGATCGGGAAATTAAAGGTATTTTACAGGTATTTTGTTATAAACCCGAATACAGGTATTTTGGACGGTTCCTCTCATGTCTGGGTCAATTCGGGTTTATAACAATAAAAATTGTTTCATAAAATAAAATATCAATAAAATTATATATAATTATATATTATAAATGTATTTTTAATAAAAATAAATTATACAAGATAGAAATTTATATTATATCATTATATGATCTTTTAGTTTAGAGTTGATGGTTTATGTTTGTAAATTAAAAAAAAATGTATCTTATGTAAATTAAAAAATCTTAAAATAAATTCCTATCAATGAGAATTATTAACAAAATTTAATTCATTTTCATTTGAAAATATCAACAACTAACGAAATAGGTTAAACAAATAAATTATTCTATTTTGATACTGGCTATATTTATTTTCTTTTTAAAAATATATATTAAAATACAAATAAATTATATATTAATATATGTGTTTCATAAAAGAACATATGAATAAAATTATGTATAACTATATATTAATAATATCAAACAAGACATATTAAATTACATAATACAAAACACCAAATAGTAATAAATATTTTATCAATTTGTCATAAAATTTATATATAAATATCCGCGCGGACAGTGCAGATTAAAATCTAGTTTATTGTTAATATTGTTACCATTTTGAAAGAACCAATATATTTGGTGAGCATTAATATTATTGGTTGAATCCATTGTACCGTGATATTAGGTAACTTATATAATCTTCTAACAAATCTTTTGAATATGAGAATATTACATAAAGTATATTGAATCGATTTCAATATAAAGTATATTGAATCGATTTCAATATTTTGGGAATATATTTTGTTTGCAAGGAGCGCCCATAATTAATGGCTGTTTAAAAGTTTAATTCAATTAAATGAAGAGGTTAACGGAAATGTGCTTAGGTTATTGGGAAATCTTGGGGCGTACTCCAAATTGTATCCCAACAGATTTTCTAAACTATAAAGTTGATATCATTTATTGTTAATATTGTTATCATTTTGAAAGCTCCAATATATTCGGTGAGCATTAATATTATTAGTTGAATCCCTTGTACCGTGATATTAGCTAACTTGTATAATCTTCTAGAAAATCTTTTGAATATGAGTATATTAATGAAGAAAAATAAATGATGAAGTATTATATAAAATTTCCATAATTGCTACCATTAGATAATATAAATAATATAAATGACTATGTGTAAGATTATATATATTGTTTGGTAAGTAACATTACTTCCTTGTAGGATTGACTTTCTTAGATTGATTAAAATAAATGAAAATTAAAAGTCATCAACCGATAAAATTATAACAATTTTAACTTTATCTATGAGTGTCTCACATGACCTTTTCATTAGTCAATAGATCATTTAAAGAAAATATATAATTATCAACTACTGAGTCAGATATTTTTATAATCTTTCTTATTTTTTTATTTAAATTATTTAAACAAAATTGTTTATATAAATTTTATTGTTAATTATGTCCAGTAAATAAAAAACTTACATACATGAAATTCTCGGGATAATACATATACATATATTATAATATGTACACAAACTTAAATATATTTTGTTAATTTTTATAAATTATTTCTGAAATATTTAATTTATGTATTTAATTTTTTTTAAATTATTTATTAAATATATATTAAATTATATTACTAGTAATATTCATAATTAAAAAATTATACATACTGCAACTTATACATCAAAAATGTTACCAATCAATTATTTTCAAAAAATTAACTCATATTTATACAGCAAACTAACTAAATAAAATACAGTTTTTACCACATATTTTTTACTGGAAATTACATCAAATTATCAAAGTTGAGTTGCAGCATGATTTGTAATTCAATGTAATTTGCAGTAAAAAATATGTGGTAGAAACTATAAGATAATGTGGTAAATTTGCAGTAAAAATAAGAGTAACTATTTTATTAAAACTTATGACTGGTAACATTTTTTATGTATAAATTGGAGTACAGGTTTTTAATAAAAGAACTAAATATATAAATAGTGAAATATTTATCAGAAACAAATAAAAACTAAGCTCTTTAAAAAAATATTAAATTAGTATAAAATTTTGAAAAGCAAAATCAATATATAAAATTTTCTAAGTATTATAATCACTAAGCATATTATTTATTCTAATATCAATAATAGAATAAATTAAATGAATTAATAATAATAGCATGAAATATAAATGAAATAATCCAATAACAGCAAAAAAAATATAAACATAGATATCACAGATCTTTTTTTATAATGAATTTCATGCACAACTCAAAGACAAAGTATATAACATAATTATCAGTAACTATAAGTAACAAATATTTTGAAAATATCAAAATATACACTAATGCGAAATCAGGAAGAAGCTATATGTTTGTCATGGGAAACTGATATGTCTCCCAGTGAAGATCCATCTAGAAACCTACCGAACAGAAGGTCTGTTACAGACCTCAACAACATAGGGAACATCAAACTGGTATGGACCATGCACTGTCTACAAGGCAAACTTCTGAATATATATATATATATATATATATATCTCTACAATGATCTTATTAGTAACAAAACACAGTTTTAACTGCTAACGCGTTTCTTCACAAACTTTTGCCTTCTTGATCATTACATTCTGCGTTTTGACCTGCACCAGCCTATCATAAACGCACCATGGGAAGCTCCAGAGTGGATTGCTCTCAAGACAATTCTTTTCCACGTAATCTTTGTGATTTGTCACAATATACCAAGCCGAGGCTTTTGCCAATTCATCCACCCCTTCATCGGCAATGAACCAAGATAATGCCTTTTTTTTCAGCGAGCAAAACGCATTTTCAATCATCTTCCCATTCTCGGTGAAAGGCTCTGACATCCCCATACCGCGACAAACAAACTCAGCTTCTGTTTCAATTCCAAAAGTTTTCATCAAATGACGTAATTCTGAATCATATTTTTCCTTTCGTAAGGAAGCTGTCAAAATATGTTTTCTAAATCCACTGAACACAAGATCCTCATCATGATACAAAGGAGTGGAGGATGTGCTCGAGATAGATGGAGGACCTAGTTTCTTGAGCTCTCTGTAAAGCTTACCGATCACTGTCTCGGACTCATAATCGGGTTTACCCTGTCTTTCCATAAAATCTGGATATTTGCTTACATACAAATGTGGTGGTATTTTGACTTCAACCCCTGTTTTCGGGAAATCAACAGCTGCTGAAAACATCTTTGCCAGTTCAAGGCATTGTTTGCTCCCTGCCTTCTTCCCTTCTGTATCCGCAAACACCTTATGCAAATTTGAGATTGTTCCTACATTGTTATTCAGAGGGTAGTTCGTGAAATGCTTGATGATTTCCTGGAATTTATAAAGCCAACAATTATCAATTATGATTTATTCTTTAACAAATAATAACAATAACTTGATTTAACTTTTCTGACCTGAATTGTCACCTCATGATCCAGAGCTTGAGGTTCCTCAGCAGTGTAGTCCATTGGTTCATGCGTAGTTGGTGGTATCAGTTCAGGATCCCAGCTTACAAAATACAAATCTCCATCCAAATCGCTTCCAGAACATTCGTTTGGATGTGGTCTATGCAATCAAACAAAAAAAAAGAAAAAAAAAAAACAGATTCATACCAATAACAAATAACAATTCTCAAAACAAATCACAATCGACATAAAAAGGTGTTTACCTATGACCCTTTTGGGGGAAAACGATGCAATCAATCATATGATTCAAACCAGTCACCGGAATAGCTTTAAGCACACGAACATCCCCCGGATGCAAGCACGGGCTTTTCGCAACAACAACATCTCCTATTATGTTGAATGGCTCTTTTGGCAACTTGGAATCTTGCATGAGAGGAGGATCTTGTGCGGAACTGAGATCCTGTATTTCATTTTCATATGAACACCGCACGAACACCTGACCATATTCTAGCGTATTTGTTTCATCCATACAACCCATCATGGATCTACCTTTAGGAATGAGAATACGTGTCTTCGTACGTAGTTCCACCAATTTTGTTTCTCTTATGTAATGAAGCATCATCGAAAGAAATGGCTCGTAGGGTTTAATACCACAAGAGATTAGGTCCTTGAGAAACTTGGTATGCTCCCTTGGAGGCAATAGGGGGAGAACCTTCATCGGATCAGTTAAGACTGAGTCTAACTTATCCACAACTTCTTTATGTTTTTTCTCAAAAACATCGTCACTGACCCCCAAAGTGGACAAAAGTGTTATAATTTGTTGGTTTAGATAACAAGGTTGTCTTTTGGTCCACGCCAACACATCCAGTTTTGTATGATCCGAATGGAATTTTCTCATACTACTCCTCAAAGACAGTTTCTTTGAGGAGTTTGGATCCTGGGCGACTACTCCTTTGTACCCTCCATACCTAATCTGAAAAGCAGATGGAGAAACCCCTTCGATGCCACATTGTCTAGCCACCAGTTCAGCAAATTCAGAAGAAATCTTCCCAATTCCATCTGAAAACACATATCTTGTCCTTGAAGAGAAAATCTCCACATCTGGAATCAGCTCAACATCATCAGCTATGACTGTGAGTGTCTCTTTAGACGAGCTGAAAGATTGTCCCAGCCTTGCAGCATATTTGGCAACATTCTTTATTTTCCCAAAATCCCCCATCCACGATCTAATATCATTTGCACTAATACCGTCGATGGGTGCAAACATCCAAGTTGATGTGCTCTTTAACTGGCTAGCAGAGTAAGCAAGAAACTCAAATTTTTTATTTCCGATGACAACACCATCGCTGAGAACAGAGTACATCCTGTCGTAAACCTTGGTCTTTTTGTTCATAGAAGATCTTGGAGACAGATTATTCCAGGAAAGAGTTTTCTTATTCTCATCAACAAAAGTCAGTATGATAAAATTATTGACATACTTGGCATATTCTCTAAGAACACGGTTTGACTCATGAGGCTTCGGTCCGGAGAAGTACACCCGTGTAGGTGTAATTTCGACCCTATAAATGTTAAAACTTCCAGGTTGATAGTCTAAAGTTGATTCCGTCGGCTTTTCTTCCTTCCCCCATTTCAAGTACTCTTTGGTTAGCCAAGCAACATGCGCATAAGAACCTTTTCCAAGGCATAATAACTTTTGAAGAGCATAATCAACGAATGCTCTGTCATGTGTTTTGGGATCAAGAAACTGATAAAAATCAGTAGCAAGACTTGTGGCAGGAAGACATGCATGCTGCACCAATGAATTAATATTGAACAAGATCTCAAAAGGCAAATCAAATTCTGGAGGTGGATCAACAACAGGGGCAAGGCTGTTGGTATTTGAAGAATATGAAGACCCCAACTCCAGAGTAAGATATAAGAGGGAACTGTCGACTACAATATTTTTGAAATCAACCTTGAGCTCATGGGGAAACTTTAAAACAATGGCGGATGACTGACCGATTAGAGAACATGATGTAAAATCTGTAGTTCTTATCCACTCATCAAACCCATCTCTGCAGAAGTTTAACTTCTCATACTCTTCATCAATATGTTGATTCTGTTTTTCATAGATTTTGGGACCCCCTTTTAACTGAATCAAAAGAAGCTTTGAACCCTTTTCTTGTGAGAGATGCCATTTGATTTGCTCGATGTTCTCATAAGGTAGCTCCATTCGGTAGTCTTCACCCAAATGCTGCACCGAGAAATGCAGGCTATGGTTACCATTTCCAAAAGAGCTACAAACACTGAACAGATATCTGAGTTGCACGGGAGACTCCAAAAATCCAAAGTACATGAGTAAACCATCAAGTTCTTTGTCTTTAATGTCAATTTCATAGTTCCATTCATGAAATTTGAGCGGATAGGGTGTGTTGACTTTGGTGGACTGCGTGACGAATTCCTTCGCATGTGTCTCGTGTGTAAATTGAATGAGCGCATAAAATTTTTCACCATGCTTAGTCTTTTTAAGTCTGATTGCTTGAATTGTTCCCGAGCCAGTGATTCTCTCAAAAAGCTGTCTAACCTCCATTGCATTCACCCCAGGCGGGAAGCCACTCACGTTAACCGTCTTGCCCATTGTCTCCTATAAATCATTGAAGAAAAACAGAAGCTAAGATAAGAAAGAATCTTAGAACATTATTACAAAGCAGAAAAAATATCCAGACAGATGATGATGACATACTGCAGCTGATGTTGATGTATGATAGTTTTGCTAAGTTTCAAGTTCTCAGAGACACTATGATTTTCCAATCCACCGCCTTTTTTTTATTTTCGTTTTAGAGAGATCCTATTGGCTGAGGTTCTAGTTCTCTACTACTTGATTGTTGTAACAAGTATTATATCCGGCAGTGAGGTATATATATGTATATCTTGCAATCTGACAATGGAGAGCTATGTAAGTGATGTTTTATGATTTAAAGACATCTTTTTGGAGAAAGTTTACGAATAAATGTTCTTTGTTAATAAAAGAGATAGATAGGGTATTAATACAGTCCACACTTAACAACTATATTTCGCTTTTTTCAATTAATGAAATTGATTTAAAAGTTAATATTATGAGATCTTATATTTGTAAATATTTAGTAGATTTTGAAATTTAGTGTTACTAAAATCTACTTTAGTGTTATTTAAAACTATAGAGGTGTTATATAATTGATTAGCTTTCTTAAAGTTTAAATTTAACCCTAATTTGGTATTATTCATTTAATGCTTTTAGATTATGTTTTAGAAATAAATGTTATCAGATCTTATAGTTTTAAATATTTAATATATATTAAAATTTAATGTAACTAAAATCTAATTTTAGTGTTATTTATAACTAAAGCGGTGTTCGATTTTTAAAAGTTTAAATTTAACCATAATTTGGTATTATTCAATTAATTATTTTAGCTTATGTTTTTGAAATAAATGTTATCAGATCTTATACTTGTAAATCATGTGTCATAGTTCATTAAAAACTATTTTTATTCAAAACTAAATAATTATTAAAAAAAACTTCATATATGGTATCATTTGAAATGAAGTCTAATAGACTTCATGAGTCAATGATTTAATACAAAATCTAAGATATATTATAGATAATTTGGAATCCGTACACATAATTTCATTTTAAATGATTTTAATTTTTAATCTTGTAAATAGTAAACCTATATAGCACATATCTAATCTATTAAATTAAGATCCTATTTTTATCTACTACTAACAAGTCATAGTAGGACCACAGTTAATATAACATGTTTGATTAATTATATTAATAATAAACCAAGTCTAAATTTAAATTTTACTTTTTAATTATAAAAAATCTTTTGAAAAAGAAAACTCTAAATTTAAATTTTACTTTTTAATTATAACAAAATCTGTTGAGAAAGAATCTAACAAAATCTTACTTAAAAGATTAAATATTTTTTTAGAAAATAACACATTAATAAATTTTGTAATTAGTAATATAATATTATTATAAATCAATGTTAACTATTATTTTATTATAAAAAAAGAAAATAAAAATTATATATTATTTTTATAAATTCTATAGATATATTCTGCATTATATTGAAATAGCAGTGCTACATGAAGTAAATATGATAAAATTATATTAAATAGGTAATTTAACAATTTTTAAATTTCTAATTTTTTCATTTAAATAAATTTTCACTCATCATTAAAATGTGTTAAATTCGTAAAATATATAATATTTTTATACAAAATAAATGTATCAACATAGGTTAAACTTATATGTATATAAATACAACTTTTTATTTATTTTGAAACTCTCAACAATATATTGTTCAAAATGTTTGTATACAAAAATATAATAGTATATAATAAATTTAGCTCATATACTATTTAAAATATGTTATTAGAGAACTATAAAATTTTAGTAATTCATTTAAAATATTAATGACAAATAGAATTTTAATTTTAAATTCATTTTTAATTTAATTATAACAAAATATATTGAGATTTTTTTTCAAAATAGTACCAAAAAAATTAATATTTTATTTATAAAATAATAGATTAGATGTAGTCATAAAAAATTAAAAATTCATTTAATGTTCCAAATTCAAAAATAGCTGTATAATTTTCAAATTTTCTTGACAAAATATAAAATTTGAAAATAAATATTTAAACTCAAAGTCATAATATTGAAAATTTAAAAAAAGATAAAATCATAGATAATAAAAATAAATTTTTGAAATGCATCACGAAAAAACTATTTATATATGTTGTAAAAATTAAAGTAATCTAAATTTTGAAGTCTTAATTTTTTAAAAAAGTAAAGATTAATATCATAAAATCCAAAAAGATCCTATACCAATAAAATTTACTAAAATAATATGATAGATACTATTATGTATAAAATTTACTAAAGAAAATAAGGCTATATTATTTAAACAAAACAGTTTTTTTACTTATAAATCCCATAAAATACTAAAATGATATATGTTAAAGTATATTTTCTTATACACAACATGTAAATAGAGATGATCTTAAATAAATTTCTTTTATATAAAATAAATAAATAAAATTTAAAATATATTATACGCAAAATTTATAAATTAAAGAAAAAACATATTATGAAAAGGTTCTCTATTTGATTATTTCATATGGTTATTTTTATTGTACATAACTCGAAAATATATTAGTAAGTAATAAAAATTAATAACAAAGTAAAATATTTTAAATAAATCACTATATATTAATAATATTGAATAAGATATATAAATAATAATATTATAGATTTACACAATATATAACACTAAAATAAAATTATATATTTGTAATAATATCTAATATATTTGTAAAATAGAAAAATATTCGCACGGACATGCGGGTTAAAATCTAGTTAGAATTTAGCATTGATGACTTAATAATCACACCTAAATGACTTTGCAAATTTTTCTATATATGATCATTTGAAATTAATTATAATGGATCTTTATGAGTAACTTATTTAAAATAATCCTTAATAGCATATATTAGAATCAACACATAAAGTTTTTAGTTTGATATCAAATTTTAATTCTTGAAGACTACAAATGCATATTTAATAAAAATTAAAATTTGGTTTTTTATTAATTATATTGTTGTTGTTGTTTTGACATTATCATTTTAAATAATGTAATGCAAAAAATATTATTGAAAAGAAAACTACTCCAAAAATAATAATGTAATGCCAAAAAGCTGTCTAACCTCCCTTGCATTCACCCCAGGCGGGAAGCCACTCACGTTAACCGTCTTGCCCATTGTCTCCTATAAATCATTGAAGAAAAACAGAAGCTAAGATAAGAAAGAATCTTAGAACATTATTACAAAGCATAAAAAATATCCAGACAAATGATGATGACATACTGCAGCTGATGTTGATGTATGATAGTTTTGCTAAGTTTCAAGTTCTCAGAGACACTATGATTTTTCAATCGATCGCCTTTTTTTATTTTCGTTTTAGAGAGATCCTATTGGCTGAGGTTCTAGTTCTCTACTACGTTTGATTGTTGTAACAAGTATTATATCCGGCAGTGAGGTATATATATATATATATATATATATTGCAATCTGACAATGGAGAGCTATGTAAGTGATGTTTTATGATTTAAAGACATATTTTTGAGAGAGTTTAAGAATAAATGTTCTTTATTAATAAAAGAGAGAGATAAGGTATTAATACAGTCCAAACTTAACAACTATATTTTGCTTTTTTCAATTAATGAAATTGATTTAAAAGTTAATATTATGAGATCTTATATTTGTAAATATTTAGTAGATTTTGAAATTTAGTGTTACTAAAATCTACTTTAGTGTTATTTAAAACTCTAGAGGTGTTATATAATTGATTAGCTTTCTTAAAGTTTAAATTTAACCCTAATTTGGTATTATTCATTTAATGCTTTTAGATTATGTTTTAGAAATAAATGCTATCAGATCTTATAATTTTAAATATTTAATATATATTAAAATTTAATGTAAATAAAATCTAATTTTAGTGTTATTTATAACTAAAGCGGTGTTCGATTTTTAAACTTTTAAATTTAACCATAATTTGGTATTATTCATTTAATTATTTTAGCTTATGTTTTAGAAATAAATTTATCAGATCTTATACTTGTAAATCATGTGTCATTGTTCATTAAAAATTATTTTTATTCAAAACTAAATAATTATTTAAAAAAACCTTCATATATGGTATCATTTGAAATGAAGTCTAATAGACTTCATGAGTCAATGATTTAATACAAAATCTAAGATATATTATAGATAATTTGGAATTCGTACACATAATTTCATTTTAAATGATTTTAATTTTTAATTTTGTAAATAATAAACCTATATAGCACATATCTAATCTATTAAATTAATATCCTATTTTTATCTACTACTAACAAGTCATAGTAGGACCAGATTAATATGACATATTTAATTATTTATATTAATAATAAACCAAATCTAAATTTAAATTTAAATTTTTAATTATAAAAAAATCTGTTGAGAAAGAAAACTCTAAATTTAAATTTTACTTTTTAATTATAACAAAATCTGTTGAGAAAGAATCTAACAAAATCTTACTTAAAAGATTAAATATTTTTTTAGAAAATAACACATTAATAAATTTTGTAATTAGTAATATAATATTATTATAAATCAATTTTAACTATTATTTTATTATAAAAAAATAAAATAAAAATTATATATTGTTTTTATAAATTCTATAGATATATTCTGCATTATATTGAAATAGCACTGCTACATAAAGTAAATATGATAATATTATATTAAATAGGTAATTTAAAATTTTTTAAATTTCTATTTTTTAATTTAAATAAATTATCACTCATCATTAAATTGTGTTAAAATTCATAAAATATATAATATTTTTATACAAAATAAATGTATCAACATAGGTTAAACTTATATGTATTTATATACAACTTTTTATTTATTTTTAAACTCTTAACAATATATTGTTTAAAATGTTTGTATACAAAAATATAATAGTATATAATAAATTTAGCTCATATAATATTTAAAATATGTTATTAGAGAACTATAAAATTTTAGTAATTCATTTAAAATATTAATGACAGATACAATTTTAATTTTAAATTTATTTGTATTTTAATTATAACAAAATCTATTGAGAATTTTTTTTCAAAATAGTACCAAAAAATCTAATATTCTATTTATAAAATAATGGATTAGATGTAGTCATCAAAAATTAAAAATCATTTAATGTTCCAAATTCAAAAATAGTTGTATAATGTTGCAAAGTTTTCTTGACAAAATATAAATTTTGAAAATAAATATTTAAACTCAAAATCATAATATTGAAAATTTTACAAAAGATAAAATCATAGATAATAAAAATAACTTTTTGAAATGCACCACGAAAAAACTATTTATATATGTTGTAAAAATTAAAGTAATCTAATATTTTGAAGTCTTATTTTTTTTAAAAAATAAATCTTTATATCATAACATCCAAAAATATCCTATATCAATAAAATTTACTAAAATAATATTATAGATACTATTATTTATAAAATTTACTAAAAAATAAGGCTATATTATTTAAACAAAACAGTTTTTTACTTATAAATCCCATAAAATACTAAAATGATATATGTTAAAGTATATTTTCTTATACACAACATGTAAATAGAGATGATCTTAAATATATTTCTTTTATATAAAATAAAAAACAAAATTTAAAATATATTATACGCAAAATTTATAAATTAAAGAAAAAGCATATTATGAAAAGGTTCTCTATTTGATTATTTCATATGGTTATTTTATTGTACAATATATTAGTAAGTAATAAAAATTAATAACAAAGTAATATATTTTAAATAAATCACTATATATTAATAATATTGAATAAGAAATATATATACAATAATATTATAGATTTACACAATATATAAAACTAAAATAAAATTATATATTTGTAATAATATCTAATATATTTATAAAATAAAAAAATATTCGCACAGACGTGCGAGTTTAAATCTAGTTAGAATTTAGAACTGATGACTTAATAATCACACCTAAATGACTTTGCAAATTTTTCTATATATGATCATTTGAAATTAATTATAATGGATCTTTATGAATAACTTATTTAAAATAATCCTTAATATATTGCATATTCCATTTATGAGTAACTTATTGAAAATAGAATCCAAAATATATAGCATATATTAGAATCAACACATAAAGTTTTTAGTTTGATATCAAATTTTAATTCTTGAAGACTACAAATGCATACTTAATAAAAATTAAAATTTGTTTTTTATTAATTATATTGTTGTTGTTGTTGTTTTGACATTATTATTTTAAATAATGTAATGCCAAAAATATTATTGAAAAGAAAACTACGTTTTTAGTGTTAAAAACTATGCTAATAAGATCTTAACTAACTTTAAATTCCGTCAAAAAAACCCAACTTTAAAAACACTATTTTAATAATGTGGAGAAGTGACGACAATGCTGATCTTCCAGATGATTTGGCAGAGGAGATACTGTCTAGGGTTCCATTGACATCCATTTATAAATCAAGTAAGTATATTTGACTGAGTAGAGATCACTCAAGTCTTTCACTGTGAAGGCTTATTGCTATGCGTCACCAAGGACAGGTCGAGGCTCTTAGTATGGAATCCATGTTTTGGGCAAACAAGGTGGATCCAATCGAGAAACATTTTCTTATTGGAATACAGATATGCTGTTGGATATCACAAGAACCATAGCTACAAAATCTTGAGGGTTTTGGCAAGTATGACACCAAAGGTGAATTGGGAAGCATTGACAGACACCTGATTTTTGGCTACAAGATATACGACTTGAGCTCTAGTTCGTGGAAAGTTTTCAATGTCAAGCTCGACATGAATATAGGTTGTTATCAGCGAGGCGTGTCTTTGAAGGGACACACTTATTAGTTGGCTGAAGAGAGGTGGATGATAGGCAGAGGGAATAATAAAATTAATGAGATAATCTATTTGATTTTACAACCGAGAGATTTGTAAAGGGACTGCCTCTTCCGAGTAAAATTCTAGGCAGCTTTGTGTGTCTATCTTGTGTCAGAGAGGAGCAACTTGCGGTGTTACATCACAGCAGGGTGATTGATGACACATTAGAGATTTGGGTCTCAAGCAAGATTGATGATCTAGGTGCAGTTTCATGGAGCAAGTTCTTGAGATCCACAACTTGTTGGATTGATTTTCTAGCTGCGAGTTTCTTCATTGACAAGGAGAAGAAAGTTGTTGTGGTTGTCGATCTAGATGATGAAGGAGAAGCACGTACTGAGACCCGTTACAACCAAAGAGCTTGCATTATGGGACAAGATGAATACTTCGAACCTGTGAATGTGGGAGAGGTTCTAAATCATGGAAAACTTGACAAATTTGGATTTGTGCTCCCGGTATTCTGTTTCCCACTGGTGTGCCCTTATGTTCCAAGCTCAGAGCAACTGCAAGTGCAACCGGGTAACTTGATAGAAGGCGATGATTAATCAGTTCAATTTTTAACATTTGACTGGCAATTGTTAGTTATTCTTTCGATATATATCATCATCTAACTATTTAACCCAACTTTTTATTTGTTGTTTAAGTTAAGTGGTACATTATTTCTAAGTTTTTCTCAATTTTTATAATTTTAACATATGGTTATGGTATATATTTTCCAAAATCAACATGTATTAATCCAATATCGTACTTTTAGTATTGCATGTTTTTCACTTCCAAAAAAGTAGTTGAATCATGTTGTTCAGCCTGTGGATTGCATTACGCTCATTGTCGTTGTACCTTCGCTCAACTACGGTACTTTTCTTGCCACGCCTTGTATTGGCTTTGACGGTTGTTTTGATCTTTTTTATGTTCACTAAATGGTTTCTTGCGTTATGCGTATTAATTATTTTTTTTACTTTTTTATTTTCTAGTTTGATTATATTTAAATTAGTTTAATTAAATAATAGCAATTTTCATATTTAAAAATATGAATTTTTATACTAATTTTTAGGAATAAAATTTAGAGCAAATCTCTCAAATAGACATTTTTAAGTTTTTGTCACAAAAATATATCTCAAGAAAAATGACCAAAATAGACTTTTTATTTTGAAATTTTAATTTTTTGGTCTTTTTTTTATATTTTAAAACTCACCTCGAAAAGCCCACACATAACTCTAAACCCTAAGTCCCGATGAGTTAATCCAAGGGCTATAAATGTATATTTACATCTTTTCATAAAGTGTATTTTGATCATTTTTCTTCTTGAAAGTTATTTTAGTAACAGAAACGTTTTTAGATCTATCTTAGCATATGTATATATAATTTAATAATTTTCTGCTTTGTTTGTTTTCGTTAAAAAGATTTAATTTAGAAAAGATAATTATTAAACATAATGAGTCGAATGCTAATCACTCAATTAAATTATTTTATCGCAAAAGAAGTTTGGATGATAGGTTTGATTCTATGATCTTCTTTCTTTTTGTTCCTGAATCTACTTTTTTATCTCACTGAATACTCGTAATCTCTCACAAGGTGTTGTACACGCTCTTTATAATCTTTATCCTTTTTCACTGCAGCCGTTTGTTGAAACGTGGAGAAGTGACGACAATGTCTGATCTTCCATATGATCTAGCAGAGGAGATATTGTATAGGGTTCCATTGACATTACTAAGTGCAGTGCGTTCCACTTGCAGAAAGTGGAATGATTTATCCAAAACCAGGGTTTTTGGTAAGTCAGCATCAACAACAGGAAGGAAGCAGTTTTTAGGGTTCATGGTGAAGGATTATAAGGTTTGCTTGATGAAGTTGTCGGTTCGGGTTCGGTTCATGTCGAATCCGGAGTGGTTTAAGTCATAGATAGTTGTACCCAATAGAGTAATTAGAATTTATCAGATCGGGTTTGGTTCGGTTCTGGATCGGGTTATGTTCAAATCTTGTCTAGTCCGGCCTAAAAAAATACCCAAAACATAAAAAATACCCGAAAATATTTAAATACCCCCAAAAATCTGAAATTTTACTCAAAATCTGACCCGAAGACATGAAAGATACCCAAAATTTTTTATGATTATCCAAATTATATTTTTAAAAATCTAAAAGTTTACCCAAAACCATACCCGAAAAATCTAAATCTAAAATTAAAAATACACATAATACTAAAATTATACTGAAACATCCATACATGCCTACTATATACTAGAAATGTTAGGTTAAGGTCTTGGATTCGGGTCGGATCCAAGACCCGTGGATCATCCACAACAAACCCAATAGGGTAAAAAGATTGGTCGGTTTCTACCCGAACCTCGGATCGGGTCCTCAGGTCCGGGTAAAATGTCCAGCTCTATTCAGGTACATTGTTCACAAATAACAAAAGAGATTATGAATGCTTGAATCATTATGAGTAATATTAGGTGGAGTCCATGAAAAAGGTGGTTAACGACTTAGGCCCATAACATCATTCTTACGACCAATTCCAATAGTACTTTAAAACATTAAATTTAGTAGGCATGGCATTTTACACAGACCCGAAAATCTGAATTGAAACTGATCCGAATATATCAGACCCAAAATCAAAACAAAAAATTAAAAGTATCTATTAGGTCTAAAATTGCTCTACCCGGAAGAACCAGAAACGAAATGAACCGACATGAATAAACTCAGACCCGAAAAGAACTGGACCAAGAAAAAACTCAATCCAAATATACCTGACCCCATAAAAACCAGATCATACCCGACTTGAAACAAGAATATCAAAAACTATAATTCAATTTGCTTTATTTTCTATATCTTAGTTTATGATTTGGTTGAAACATGTTTTTGTTAGCAATCTTCATTACTATTTTTATAAAAAAAAATCAAATAATATGAAATTTTAAATGTCAAATTTAAAGTGTAAAAATGCTTAATTTCAATTATTAATTGTTTAATATTGGTTATTTTACAAAAATTTTAGATAAATATGAAGGTAATTCAGGTCTTTTCATATCTTATAAATCTAAACCCGATTGGACACACTTTGGATCGGGAAATTAAAGGTATTTTATAGGTATTTTGTTATAAACCCGAATTGACCCAGACATGAGAGGAACCGTCCGAACCCGAACCGAAAATTTTGAAGTACTTATTGGGTTCAAATGTCTAGGACCCAAAGAATTTGGATCAAAAAAAAACCGACCCGAACCGGAAACAAAGAGCCAAATGCCTAGACCTAACATTTAGTGTGATTTATTTTCAAAGGAACTCCAAAAATTACATTATCCCACCAATTTGATATTTTGTGAATAGTGTTATAACAGTTTTACTGTAACACTATTCATCACACAAAATATTAAACTAATGTGTTTAATTACTTTTTAGTTAATTAGAGTTATATTAGTATTATTAGTTATTTTAAACTTATATATAAAATAAATATATCATACTGTTTTATATTTTATTTTCACATTTTTTTTTGTCAATCATATTCATTGATTTGAGCCCAAAGGGCATTATTACAAACGAAACGAGCTACAAATCGTCGAGGCCCAATTAAACAGATTACATAAATCAAATTTAAAGTCCAAACGTAAGAAAGCACTGACTCAAATTCATCAAACAGACACGTGTATGGCTTCGATAGCATCTGAAGGATGCATGTCACACAACACGTGGCTTTCATGTGAGCTTCACCGTTCCTCCACCGCATCGATGCACATCCTTCGTGATTCATCGAGATTAATGATGATCGATCTTCCCAATTTTGTTTGTACAGTAGCTTCCCTCGATCTCCTTCATCTCCGTATTCATTCTTCATCAAAACGTCGATAGGAGCGCACCTGCGTCTGCAACCAAATAGATACAGAGAAAAGCAAAAAAACATGAAGAAAAGCTCTGTCTTAGTTGAAATAGATACACAACAAAAATTCGCTACACAAAAGAGACGTTCGGTAGCGAAAAACAAAAATCGATCATTAGATCGAAACTATTTTACATAAAGACATATCTCTTCTCCTCTGAAAGATAGAATTTTGTTAAGAGCTCTAAAGAGGAGAGAGAATTCTCCATTTGATTTAATACATATTTTATTTTCACATTATTAATATTACTTATCTCCTCGACATCTTTCTCTAAAATCATAAAAACATTTGATTCTCTTTTTCCAGTGGCTAACTCGTCGATCCTTCGCGGTGATTCCAGTGGCTAACTCGTCAAACTGTAATTAATAAGAAAATCAAATTTAAAACAAAAAACTAAGTTTTAGAATAATTAATTGTGTACATTAAATTTTGATTGGGCAAAATTAGAGAAAATAGTTGACAATAAAAATAATATATTTAAATTGAAATTTAATATTTCTTTTCTTAAAAATTCAAAAAAAAAGAAATATTAAATTTCAATTTAAATATATTATTTTTATTGTCAACTATTTTCTATAATTTTTACCCAATCAAAATTTAGTGTACACAATTTAATTTTTCTAAAACTTTGTTTTTTGGTTTTAAGTTTGATTTTCTGATTAATTACAGTTTGACCCCATTAACTTTTTCTAAAATCAATTAAACTCGATTTTGATGTTCCCACCATATAATCATTTACTCAGTATATGTGGTATGTATTAACATAAACATCGTGTAGTTATTAAAATATTTTGAAACATTGGATGGTTTCCACCATATTTCGTGTAACTAACAAACTTTTTTCCTTTTGAGATTTATAGGAACTTATGGGGGCGAAACATGGAAGATCTTGACAGTATATCGAGGATGAAAGCTTGCTTCAATTTGTAGAAAGAACACTAAGGTGGAAACATCTAGCCCCATTGCACCAACTACTCTCAGTGAAAATACACTTTCCCGAGCAAAGTTTACCTTTTTTGAACTTAGCCCTCATAACAGGAAAAAGTACACAATGGAATTCATTGGTTTGATTCACTTTCGTACAGAATTTCTCCATTTATTCTAAGTTTTTTTTTGTTGACTCATATAGTGATGATTCATTGGTTTGATTTGAAGATGGAGAAAAAGTGTTAAGTTTTCTTTTGTTTGATTCAATGGTTTGATTTGTAAGAGCTTCTAGGTTCTCCATTTTATGTGGACTCATATCGTTAAAAATATAGAGTATATTCACGAAATTTTACAGTGTTTCAAAAAAAAAAAATCATGAAATTCTACCAAATATTTATCAAGAAAAAATCCCTTAATATCCTCAAGTAACAAACAATTATGGTGCTCGCTTCATTTTCTTATATTACAAAATCCCTTAATTGTCAACACTTTAAGGGCATCTTTAATGTATGTTTACCGTTTCTTAATTTTAACTAAAAAAACTTAAGAATCGTCTCTTAAATAAAATACATAATAAATGTTTCTTATCTGAAAAAATGTAAAAAAAAAAAGTCAAAAAAATTAAAAATCTCATTTTAAAACACCCAGGTTAGGCGAAGTACTATTAAATATCAATAGACAAACTCGAGAAGCTAACACATTCTGAGAAATGAGAGCAAGCATATCTTAATCCATCGATAAACCAACTCAAATATATTATATTATCTTCTTCCAAAAACATTTCTGCTTCACTCTTTGACATAAACTATATCCTACTCTCCAATGATACAATTAAAATAAACCAAGGTTCTAAAGTCACCACTCATCACTAGAACAAGCTTAAATAAAAATATACCAAATTTTTAATAACTGTAAGATCAACAATTCTTTAAGTTACAAATACATATTTCTAACATTACAAGCCAAATAGTAAAGGTCACAGGCTATAAATAATATCGAATCACACATTTCACAAATAATGACTCAATAATTTAGAAAGGGGCTTATAAGCCCAAGTTCACAAACAACTCAATGTCTCCCCACAACATTTAAAATAAGTACCCATTTATACTAACTCACAATTATTATCAACTAAATGTAAACAAATAAACAACCACTGAAACTGTGTCCAAAAAAAAAAAAAAAAACCACTGAAACATTCATCATAGCCATTATTAACATTAAGAGCTCAAACAATCAAACACATCTACTTTATAAAAGGCTTCCTCAATGAGTTTCCAATACATGTTAACCAGGTTAATCATACTAAAACCAAAAAAAATAATTCCAAGCAAAGTCTATTTTTCCTCTCAACTCAAGTGCCTAACAAGGAACCTGAGACGATGCAAGGTGAGAATGAGATCAAAACACATAACATGATATTCTAGTTACTCTAACCTCATGAAGCGATTCTTAATACGTTTTCAGCATTTGTCTGCTTTAGTTTTGTTTTTCATGCAAGCGTGTCCAAGTATATTTGTCTGATCTTGAACTCTTGTTTTTTCATAACATCATTTTGATCTATAGGTAAATGTCATTGTGTTATAAACCTTTCGTTGTTATGTGTAAATGTTGTAGTCATATATTCATGCTGTTTTTTTTGAAAAATTAATTATATTCATCGAACGTAATAAACTTCCAAAGTGCCACTTGAGAGATATATTGTCAATGGATTGTTATATATATGCAACAATTATAATGAATATATTGTTAATGGTATGTATGTTGATAGACATGCAGTCTTGTGCAACATTTGTTAAAATTAGAGTTAAATTCGATAATGCTACAAACAACTATTCAAGAAAATAGTGTTATGCGTGAAATGATGTCTACTTAATATTTTTTTAAGGTGTCTTTCAAAATGCAAGAAACGGTGTTGTGATGTCATTTTTCTTTCTTTATTCGTGTTTGACAATGCTTTAATGATGGTAATAGATATGCTATTTTTATTATTTCATTTATTAGATTTTGTTACTTTTTTAAAAAAAATGTTTTGATTATGTATTAGATGTTTCGATGGTCAAAAAAAGAGAGAAAAAATCAAACAATAGTGCAAATGGGCATTTTAGTTTTCTTTTATTTTTTGAATTTTCTTTGTTAATTTTGAAATCTAAGTTTTTTTAGATTCACTAAATTATTATATATTTGTAAAACTATAAGTGTTAATATTTTGATGGGTTGAAAATGAAATATTGATTAAAATAGATGTTTGCTAATTTATTTAGTTTAAATGTTAAAAATGAAATTTAGAACAATTAGTTAAATTTTAAAAAAAATAGAATTATGTTTAAAATTTTACGGGTGAAAATGAAATATTGATGAATATAGATTTATGAGTTATTTTACATTTTGTAATTGATTTGGTATAAATGCTAAATAAATGAAAATTTTAAGACAATTAGTTAAAATTAAAAAAAACTATGCTTATGTGTCTAATTTTTAGATAACCTCTTGATGATGTGGCTTAAGGAGAAGAGAAATTATTCTCCTTTATATATATAGACACTAAAAACCAAACATATGTCCACCATGAAAAATTTCTACAACTTCCATGAAAAATTGCATCACAGTAATACAATAGTGGCGCATCTAACCGGATATCAAATACATAAAACAAAAAACTGCAAAAAAAAATTACACATGTGAATAACACAAATGGAAAATAAATCACGCGTAGCACTGACACACCACTAGTATATACATAAAATAGTGATGAAGAAACAACAATATATTACATAAAATAAATATTTATTATTAAAATTATATGCAATATTGTGTACATGGGTGGCTTAGTCAGTGTGAAAACTCAAGCCCACTCTATATTTTCATTTAATAATTTGAATTTAAATAATTATCAAACATGATAATATAAAATATTTTTATTAAAATAAATTAGTTAGCTTGTTTAAATTATATGTTAGATTTTTGATATGATTTTAAATAATATTAAAACTTATAATTATAGGGTATAGAAAAAAATTATCCAAAGACCCTACATGGTAATAGGCCTCAGACTGATTATCTGGGATCCGGATCCGATTTGAGTTCCGCTCCGTAAATAAGATATTCATGGTGTATGGATCTGGATCTGGATAGTAAAATATAAGATTCATCCAAATTGAATCTATATCCAGATATCTTAATTTTTAAGTTGGATATCCGGATCCGAATCTATGTTTTAAAAATAATTTAAAATTTTAATTTTATTAATAATTTTATTTGATATCTTAATATTTATACATAAAATTAATCTAATTATATCATATTTTAATTTAAATAATATCATTTTCTTATATATATATATATATACATAAAACTTGTATAAATACTTAATTTTTTGTATTATTTTTTAAAATTGTATTTCTAATTTTTTTTATAATTATTTTACGAATCCAGATATGTATAGGTATCATAATGTCTAGATGGATATCCAAAACACGTATATCCGGATCCGTCCCACCACTACCAGGTAATGAGAGTGTCCTTATTATTTGTATATAGATGTAAGCCTAGGCATTCGGGGTCCCAATCGGTTTTTGGTTTTGTCCAGTTGGGTCTCGATTTTTCTGGTTTATCAAAATCAGCCCTGGGTTATATGAAAGTTGGTTCGCGACCGGTTCGGGCTCTATTGGGTTCGGATCGGGGTTAGTAAATATTAAAAGAAAAGGTACAACCGATGTACTTTCAGGTTCGGGTCCCAATCGGTTATCCGGTTTAGAAGTACATGAACATAAGTAAAATCGGTTATTTGGTTTAAAAATACATGATTTGTACCTATTTTGTAACCAAAATATTAATAAAATCAATTCAAAAAAAAAGAAACATAAAACATGATCATTCCAAATCAAACGAAAGGTAAACATAGTTATTGATAGAAAGAATACCAAACAAATGAAGGCATAAAACGAAAACCAAGTTCTCATGAAATGAGAAACATTATTCAATGAAAACAAAACCAAAATCTAAAAACTTCAAACTTCAACCCCCACCTTTAACAATCAACCTTCAAACTTCAATCATCAAGATGTTGTGCCTGAAACTATGAAACAGAAAACCCAATGACAAAAAATTAGATATATATTAAGAAGATAATAAAGAGAAATTACGGTTTGAGAAACACAAACCTTTCTCAAGTCGATGTAACCAAAATCTATACTAAGCTAAGTATTAATATTAAACAAAAAAATTAATAATAACTTAAATATATATTAAGCTAAGTATTTGAGTTAATTATTCATGTAATAGATAATTATGTTAGATGTTCAATAATATTTTAATATATTTTGGCTACATATTAGGAGTTGAGATCATGTTTGGTATAAGTTATTTTTTGGAATTTGAACTTTTTTTGGGTTTTATCAGATATCCATTTAAGTTATGGTTCGGTTTGGATTATATCCATAACCCGAAGTACCATAAAACAAGATCCATTTGATATTTATGTCGGATTCGGATTGGTTCAAATTCATTTTTATCAGATCGAGTTCGGTTTGGGTTTTCGGATTCGGTTTATTTTCCCAGCCTATATATATATATACATTTATACAATATATGCAAAATTTTATAATATCAAATGATGAAAAAATATTTAGCAATAAAATATTTTTTTTAAAAACAGGGTAAACAACAGCAAAATATCTTTATCATAAAAAAAGAAACATCAACACATAAAAATATGATATAGAACACTATGCTTTATACATCCAGTTTTGTTTTTGAAAATAATGCTTCTTTAGCTATAAACTATTATTTTTAACATAACAAACATAAACCAATGAAATCATTGACCATAAGTTAACAAAAGAAAAAACATATGATAAATTATGGAAAAAATATTTAAAAATAAAAGATAAGAAAAAATAGGGTAAACAACAGCAAAATATAATGATATATTATGCAAAAATCATAGATTATACAAAAATAAAACATAAGAGTAAAAATAAATTTGTTAGATTCATTACTATGTCGCATTGTAATAAACTATTAACTAAAACAAAAACTAAAAATACTTGGTTTGATAGCTTGAATAATAAATTATAACTAGAATTCTCAATCATAGTGTTATGTTATTTTTGTTTTCAAACAGTACCAAAAAGTACTTCAATTTTAATCATATAGATTTGTTTTAAATGCAGTGCCAATATTTGTAAATAAAAAAAATATACAAAAATGAAGTACTTAATTTATCGTAAATGCAAAGGCTAAATTTGTAAATAAAAAGAAGTATTTTTTTTATATTGCTATTTTTGTGTCCAAACAATTCTCAATCATAGTGCTATCCATGTTTCCAAACAGTACCAAAATGTACTTCAGTTTTAATAATATAGATGGACTTTAATAATGGTTAGAGATTATGAATGGTTAGGGATGGTTAGATATAAGGCTTTTAGGTCCTTTTATAAGTAAATAAAAAAAAATTAGACCCATTAAATTTTTAATCAAAAAATACGTAATGGAATTTGATAATAAATGAGCTTTACGTGAATTAAAGGTTAATAAGCAGTAGATATCTTTAATTATTGCCAATGGCAGAGAATTGTAAATAAAGAAATGAAGTGAGGATTATTTTAAATTTGTACTTCACTTTTAATAAGTTAGATAGAAGGAAAACCTAAAACTATAATGTGAGAGACGGGCCTTGGACCATTGTCTCTTTATTAACATCTTACACATGTCTCTGGTCATGGTCATGACACGACTTTCTAGAGCATGCTATTAACGGATCAGACTCTTGCAAATAGACTGTTATGAATGGGCTTTGATGGGTTTCAGACCATTATCATAGTAAACTGTTAAGTATAGAAAAATAGATCTCTACCAAAAAATTAAACATACCTTCAAAAACTATTCTTCGTCGTTAGATTCGTTGATCTCATTCTAGCCTTTACTGGTACCAGATTCTTCCCTTCATTGTTTTCACCGAATCATGCTTGCTTGTTTCACCGATTATGCGTCTTTTGTTGGCTTGGTTCCTGGGTGGATATATAGTGTTATTGCCTTTTAATTTGATCCATGCACAAACTTTCTGATTTTTTTTTTTTTGCTTGTTTTTGGTAACAGTAAAATTTCTCCTTTGTCCTAGATTCTGTGTTGACCTGATGCGATACTTTCCACGGTATGAGAGTCAGTGTGGTCTCCTCCTGAGACAATTATATTTAGCTTTTTGTTTCAATTATATTCAGCATCTTTTATCATTGCCAAGGCAAATTTGGGTGTTATGAAACTATTGTGGTTTCTTCATGAGGCAGTTATATTTAGTTTAATTTTTGTCTCTTGCACTATCTTTAACCGCGAGATGGCAGATCGATTTGTGCGAAATGCTATAGTGAGTGAAGGCTAATGCAGCATAAGAATTGCCATTAGGAGTGATAATATATTTTTCTATTTAGATTTAAAATATAACTAATATAACAGTAGTGTATTTATTCTTAGCAAAAAAAAAAGTAGTGTGTTTATTATTTTGTGTAATATATACATAAAATATTGGTGAAGAAACAACCATATATATATGTGTAGATTATAGAATATATAATATCAAAATGATGAAAAATATTTAGCAACAAAAGATGAAAATAGGGAAAATAACAGCAAAATACAATGATAGTGTAACAATCAGTCCCGTAGGACCTAAAGTGGCTCAATAGAACATCGACCTTAACCCTTCATTTGTGAGCCCTCACTGACTCCTAAGGTAGGGTTATTGGTGCGCTTGGCGTTCCTGGAATCTAAAACCTCAACCCAGAACCGGCCCTGGGCCCAAGCAAAAGAAGCATGGGCTTCCGGCCGCAAATACATATCTAAATAATCGGCCACATTTTTTCAAAAAATGCCTTTAGTTTAGTGGTTAAACAGCTAATTTCTCCTGCACCAGAACCATGGTTCAAACCCCATCACCAGCATTTCGGGCATTTTTTTTTATTTTTGGCTTCTAGCCTATGGAATCCTAGGACCGGCACTGCCTCAACCTTTAACAATCCACCCACATGAACGTTAAGCACACCAATAACCTGCATGAATAAATTTTAAGGTTTACATGTGAGGGGTTAAGATCGGTGTTCTCCAGAATCAACTTGAGTCTCACAGGACGGATTGTTACAAATAGATTATGCAAAACCCATAAATTATACAAAAACAAAACATAATAGTACAAATAAATACGTAAAAGTTATTGCCATATAATATACTAACTAAAACACAAGCTCAAAAATATTTTGTTTAACCCGTTGAATAAAACATAATGTGAGAGAGGAGCCTCAGACCCGTCCTTGTGACACTACTTTCCACATCATACTACTATTGGAGTGGAGTGCATCTTCTCTTATGAGAGTTGGTCTTACGTGTTACCGTAAAACACGTAAGTTATAGATACAACGTCGTTAAAGCTCTGGAATTATCGGACTCCAACAAATGGACTCTTTATGTATGGGCTTTATGGGCTTCAAAAACTCTTCCCCTAACAATAACCTTATTACCCTAATAAGCGGTTTAATTAAATAAATAGAAAAATACTTTAATCAAGGAAACAAATCTATACCAAAGAACATTTAAACGTGACCTTCAAAACCATTTCTAGACTCACAGCCTTAGATTCCTTGATCTCCTTCTAGCCGATCTAAGCCTCTACTGGTACCAGATCCCTCCCTTCCTCCCCTGTCACCTAATCGTGCTTGCTTGTTTCACCGATTATTGCGTCTTTTTTTCCTGGGTGGATCTTTTGAGTTTTTTTTTTTGCTTGTTTTTGGTAACAGTAAAAATTCTCCTTTGTCCTAGATTCTGTGATTTTTCTTCCGTCTGACTGATAAAGTTTTATACTTTTGAGTAAAGTTTATCACATTTAGTTTAGTGCATACACTTATTTTACATCAACACAGAACTGGTGCTTGGGTTTGTTTTGGTCTGGATTATGAACTTCCGAACTTGAAAATTATTTGTTTTGATTTGCTTTGCTTTTCCTTTTTTTTTTTTTCAATTGTCAATAGCATGTGCCAGTCTTCAGCATCTTTTTTTACATCGTCAAAGCAACGTTCTGTGTTATGACACCATTGTCCATTGTGGTCTCGTCCTGAGGCAGGTATATTTAGCCCCTTTTTTTTCAGTTGTCAGTAGCATATTTTGTCATTGCCAAAACAACATTTGGTGTTATGTAACATTATGGTTCCTTCCTGAGGCACTTATATTTAATTAGTTTATTTTTTTCAATTGCCAGTAGCATACATGGTAGTCTTTAGCATCTTTTCTCATTGCCTTAACAACTTTTGGTGTTATGAAACCAGTGTGGTTTCTTCCTGAGGCAGTTTTTGTTTTTGTCTCTTCCAGTATCTTAACTGAAGGATGACAGATGGATTTGCGGGAAACGCTATAGTGAGTGAAGGTCAGTGCAAGCAGAAGAATTGTCATCAGGAATGCAAGAAGAGCTGTCATGTTGTCCAGACTGGTAAATACTTTTTCCCGTATCATTTTCGTGCTAGCCTCTTTTACTGCATAGAATCATCTGATTTGTTTCTTTAGAGAGAGGACTTTGCATCCTGGTGACTCCTGCTTCCAAGACTACTTTCTTGCCAGATGAATTTGGTAACTGCGTGAAGGTAGGCTGTATACTTCTGCAATAAATATGTTGGTTGGACATTAAGTGAGATTTTTGTGCAGAGGTACCCTTTCAAAGCGGTTCAGATAATCAATCTTCCCAGGGAATTGGTGGAAGATACAACCCACTGGTATAGGTTCTAATCACAACTCTTGCCTAGTTTGATAATCTATCTTTACGACTCTAAATATATATTTATATATATATATCGACTTACAGGCTTCCAATGATGAGGCAAGTCCTAGGTTTGGTTGGAACTCTCCGACCAAATCTTGGTAGGTTGCATGTAAGTATAGCCTCTCTTCTTAAGTTTTACATAATCCTTTTGCATAGAACTAATGTATGACTATTTGCCTATCTCTTTATGGCAGAATCAAAAATATTTGACTCACTTCCGCGAGTCAGAACTTGAAAGCTATCACACCCGAGCTGTAGAAGAAAGTCTAAAGGTACGGTGTGTAAATTGATCTTGATAAGTTTCTTTTTTCCTAAGGAAGCAGCTCACTTAGCGAGTCTTATTCATTTTGTACGTATCTAAAGGCCCAACATGTCGACCAAATAAAAAAAATTGTCAATATGCTGGACGAGAGAGGAATACTGGTGCAGATTTGTGCAGACCGTAGAGCAAAAGAAGTATTTGGTGGAGAGCTGCATGAGTGGTTTGCGATTGCCGTAGGTTTGATAGAGAAGGCTGAGACTTACATGTTGGACGATAGGTTTGATTCTATCATCTTCTCTCTTTTTGTTCATGAATCTACTTTTTTTATCTCACTGAATACTCATAGTCTCTCTCAAGGTATTGTACACGCTTTTTCTAATCTTTATCCTTTTTCTTCACTGCAGCCATTTGTTGAAACATGGAGAAGTGACGACAATTTCTGATCTTCCAGATGATCTAGCAGAGGAGATATTGTCTAGGGTTCCATTGACATCACTAAGTGCAGTGCGTTCCACTTGCAGAAAGTGGAATGATTTATCCAAAACCAGGGTTTTTGGTAAGTCAGCATCAACAGCAGGAAGGAAGCAGTTTCTAGGGTTCATGGTGAAGGATTATAAGGTTTGCTCGATGAAGTTTGATCTCCATGGAATTGGAAACGAAGCAGACTTCGTTGATCCATCGGTAAAGCAAGTAAGTATACTTGACCAAGTAGAGATATCTCAAGTCTTTCACTGCGAAGGTTTATTGCTATGCGTCACTGAGGACAGGTCAAGGCTCTTGGTGTGGAATCCTTATTTGGGTCAAACAAGGTGGATCCAACCAAGAATCACTTTCCGAAGTGAAGACAGATATGGTGTTGGATATGACAAGAACCATAACTACAAAATCTTGAGGGTTTTTGGCAAGTATGACACCAAAGGTGTATTGGGAAGCATTGACAAACACCTGGTTTTTGGGTACGAGATATACGACTTGAGCTCTAGTTCGTGGAAAGTTTTCAATGTCAAGCTCGACAGGAATATAGATTGTTATCAGCGAGGTGTGTCTTTGAAGGGACACATGTATTATTTGGCTGAAGAGAGGTGGATGATTGGCAGATTGGATAATAAAATTGATGAGATAATCTATTTTGATTTTACAACCGAGAGATTTGTAAAGGGGCTGCCTCTTCCGAGTAAAATTCTAGGCAGCTTTGTGTCTCTATCTTGTGTCAGAGAAGAGCAACTTGCGGTGTTACATCAAAGCAGGGTGTATGATGACACATTAGAGATTTGGGTCTCAAGCAATATTGATGATCTAGGTTCAGTTTTGTGGAGCAAGTTCTTGAGATCCACAAATTACTGTTGGATTGATTTTCTAGCTGCGAGTTTCTTCATTGACGAGGAGAAGAAAGTTGTTGTGGTTGTCGATCTAGATGATGAAGGAAAAGCACGGACTAAGACCCGTTACAACCAAAGAGCTTGCATTATGGGACAAGATGAATACTTCAAACCTGTGAATGTGGGAGAGATTCTAAATCATGGGAAACTTGACAAATTTGGATTTGTGGACCCGGTATTCTGTATCCCACTGGTGTGCCCTTATGTTCCAAGCTCAGTGCAACTGGAAAAATGTAAAGAATGCTATGATTAATCAGTTCAATGTCAACTATTTGTTTATCTTTTGATATTTATCATCTAGCTGATTTAGCCCAGTGAATATAAAACTGACAGACTTGAGAAGACTTTAGCCTCCTCCTACCGTTCTATCAATCGTCTTATTAAATAGTTTAATGAAAGCATACAACTTTTATTTTTATAGCATAATGCTAATGTTTTATCATGAAAAAATTACATTACAAGTCATATTTTGACTTTTCAATTACATTTAGAAGCACATAGTGCTAGAGACACTTTTTAGAATTAATTTGTTTATTTTATCCTTTTACCTATACGGCACACTGATTAGTTCTTCAACTTCCATTCCAACCAAAATCTTTCTTTCATAAATCCATTAAATATCTTTTTTTATCAAACAACAAAATCCATTAAATATCTTTCTATCAATATATAAATACAAAATCAAATATAGATATGTATTGATCGGAGAAAGAATGTGTGTATGTAATAGAGATAACACCAAAGAGGTGGTGGCGAAGGTGGATAAGTCATCAGTCAACAGCTGGACACAAATTAATATTGAGTCATCAACTGCTGGAAGAAATTTTTTTCATTAGTCAGAAAATCACATCTTTTTTTGAAACTGAAAAAAAAATCACATCTTAAATTGGAAATTTCTCAAGATCGTATTGTTTTTTTTCATTAAAATAGATCGTTATTGTTTAGCTTATAGATAAAGTATATCATATAAGAAGATCCGAGAACTCTACCTGAGCCTTTGATTTGCCGGGGGAGGAAGAGAGATTGACTTCAGACGGTGGTCATTGTAGATCCAAAAGCTTGAAAGCAACAATGGTGAAATTTTGTCTTTTTGCAACTATGATCGCTCCGCTTTTGGTTATTCATGATTTTAACACAAACTTCTTAAAAGGTACAAAAATGTTCTCTCAATTTAGTCTCAAACTTCCAATTGTACATACTAGACCCTTTCAAATGCAAAAAAGAAATATATGCATCCAAGATCATCTAAATGCATCCTAAAATGATCTAATAAACTAAAAACAAATTTTGAATTCAACTTTTTAAAACAAAATAATACATTTTCTTATTTTAAAATTTTTGGTTAAAATTGTTTATTTATAGTATATTTCCATTTAAAAGTTTTTATCCGTTTAGACCATTTAAAAGTTTTTATCCTATACATGTTTTCTATGTCCACACTTATTCAATTCACAATTTTCATGATACAAAGAAAACTTAGATGGGTAGTCTAACCCCATTCATCTAGTCTCGCGTTCAAAACTCTTTGCTTTAATTAGTTTGGAGTTTGTACCCAATTCACACATGTACACAACTCGTCCACATTTTGTTCGATCGACAAAACTTTTGTCTACACTTTCTATGTCCACATCCACTAAACACATATTCAATAAATTTTAATTGAAAATATATAATAAAATACTGTTATAGAAAATATGTATATGGATATTAAAATTAAAAAAAAAATTATACAAAATTTGTATCCATAATTTCTATGTCCATGTCCACAAAAAAATTATCTAATTAATTAAAATTCAAAATTCAATAAAATATTAAAGTATATGTATATAGGTATCAAAATAAAAAGAATAAAAAATAAAAAATAGATACAGTTACTATATATTTATTTGTATATTAGGAAAAGAAATAAAAATAAACTAAACTTGATGGGGTAAAAAAATCTTTAAAAAAAAGAAAACTAACTACAACCTAGACTAAATCCAAAGTAAACAATGTGTCAACGAAAAAACACAATTCTCCACTCGTAAAGAAGAAGGGTATTTTCGACCACATCATACCTCAATTTCAGAAAAAATGCACCTCAATCAACTTGTGTTTCTTAGTGTAAAGAAACATAAAAATGTCTCTAATAATGAAATGCACTCTTTTATCATCAGTTCCACCAAATCAAGGCGTTAGTTGGAATCTCCTTAAATCATCAATCTCCAACCTTAAAGAAAAAACGAAATAAAATAATTAGAAAATTGGAATCTGTTCCTAGGATTTCGACATCATCAGCTTCTCTTCTCCACTCAACTAGAGAGTTTTTAATATTTTAAACTCACAGACCCTTAATTCATGTCTAAAGCGTATTGACTTTATATATTTTGTTTCATATCTATGTTGTTCCATGTAGCAACTTAAAAAAAATGTTAACATAACAAGAAAATTAATATGAAATGTCTTAAAGAATTTTTTTTTTTTAAATTATTGATACAAACTAGAAAAATCATCTAAATTTTAATATGTTACACGAATTTCTAAAATATAAAAATATTAGTTAATTTCAGTTTTTTTTTCTACTGAATTGCTTCATTTTTGACTTTCTACAAATTTAAAAAGTGTTATTTTAAAAGAGTGGCTGGAAAGTGTAAGCATTCGTGTAAAACATATATGGTTAAAAACATTTTATTTAGTAGCTTCAGATATTTTTTTTCATATATCAATATAAATTAACGAATTTATTTACTCATTAAAATTAAAATTCTAATTAACATCATTATGTTAGGACACTATTTATTTTAGTCAGTTACATTAACAACTTTCATAAAATAATCAAATATGTTATAATAAAATAAATCTAATATGGGTGTAATCTACAAAAATTAAATTATGGTCACTTAAGAAAACTACATGATGAATTCTCCTCAAATTTTAATCTGATTCACAGATAAATCAATAGGTTTTATAAATACATAAAATTTTAAAATGATCACAAATGAGATCTGTAGAATAAAAATATTTGTAATAAAATAAAAAATAAATAATTTAAAGAGGAATGTCTATAAGTTAGTTGAAATTTCTAAAACAATTTAATAAAGAAAACAAATAATAAGGTTTGAAAGATAACGTAATTAGTCATAGAAAATAATGAATATGCATTTATCAATATGTTAATAACATATGGTATCTAAAGATGCTAATTACCAAACCTAAAATAATAAAATTTTACAAACTTCTAATATTTAGGAAAAAAATCTCCAGGTACATGAATATGCTATCTAAGAGATCTACAATTTTATTGTTATCAGTTAGCAACTACAAAAAATTATCAAATTAAGTAATAGTTCTCAAAGAAGGTTACAAATCTTCATATAAAACTGCAAAACAAACAAAAATGATTTAACATACCATATATAATATTTTATACAAAAACTGCTATGCTACAATTATAAAAAATTTAATACTATAAAATTAATCAACTAAATAAATTATAAGATAAATACGACACTCTAAATTTTCTATATTATTTACCTAATAAACAAAATATTATTTAACACTACTTAAAAATCATTATATTTAATTAATATTTAACAAAAGTAATATTAATAAAATTTGATTAAAAATTTATTATGACTAATTTCAAATTTAGTTATTATACTATCTCTCTCTCTCTCTCCCTCTCTCACACACACACACACATATATATATATAACAATAACACATTTATTTTCAACATTCTGAGTAAAAAGAAGTTATTACTTAATCGTTTATGTTGATGTATGATAAAAATATTCACAAGATTATATTGATATTTTACATGCCTCAAACGATTCAAATATCTAAGAAATGTAAAATTTGTGAAAAGTGTCGGCTAATCAGTTATACTTTTAGTTAAATATTACTATAAATGCTAAGCTAAATATTAATACGATTAACATCTAGTTTCAAGTAAAGAGCAAGTCAATTTGCAGCGAAAAAATGAAGAAAATATCATAAATTTATTAATAAAATTTGAGACCAAATACTAAACATCATGTAAATTTACATTGTATATGCAGAATATATAATATCAAATGATGAAAAATATTTATCAACAATAAATTAAAGATAAACAAGGAAAACAACAGAAATTTTAGTGATAGATTATGCAAAGTCCATAAAATTACATTAAAATAAAAGATAATAGTACAAAGCAATGTAAAATTTATTGACATATATTCACTCTGTTTTATAATATACAATAATATGTATAATGCTTTAGAAACTTTTTGGTATTTTAAAATATTTTTTTTTTGAAAATTTTATATTAAATTTAATTTTCTTTAAAATTCTTCAAAGAATAATAATTTACAGTTTTTTAATTATTTGAATCACTTGTAAATTATACTTTTAGTGATGTTTCTTAGATAAAAGCAAGTTTTTAAAAAAAAAAATGGTGTGTTTTGGACAAAATATTTTGAAGTATGAAATAGAGAGAATAGTATACTATTAACTAAAATAAAAGAATATTTTTTTTAATCAGTTAAATAAATTATAAAACAATGAATTCTTAAGCCTTTAGTAAAAAAATGAGGTATTAAAATTATAATATGAGAGAGGGCTTCCGGCCATTGTCTCTTTCTCAACATCTTAGGCACGTCTTTGGTGATGGTCGTGACACAACTTTCCACAGCATGTTATTATTGGAGTGAGTTCATCTTCTCTTATGAAAGTTTGTCTTTTGTGTTACTAGAGGTGGATACGACGTTGTTACTGCTCGGGAGTTAACCGATGGTTCTCCGACAAATGAACCGTTATGAGTGGGCTTTTATGGGTCAAAAACTCTTCCCCTAACAATACTTTTAAGAAGAAGAAAAATCTCTACCAAAGAGCAACTAAGGTTCACCCCTTAGGGTGAATCTTTAAATTCACATCACTTCTAAAAATTAATTAAATTGTCATGTATGTTAATAAATAAAAATATTAAATATAATTTTCAAAAATCAATAAAAAACGATAACATCAATTTTAACGACGGTAACATTACCAACTAAACCCTAAACTCAAATCTTATACCCTAAACCCAAACCGGACACACTAAATTCAAACCCTAAATCCAAACCCTAAATCCTAAACTGAAACCTTATACCCTAAACTCAAACCCTAGACATTAAATCTAAATTGTAAATCCTATACCTAAATCTTATACCCTAAATGTTTGAGCTAATGTTGATGGTGTTCCTTTAAAGTTTAAGATTATGATTTAAGGTTTGGATTTAGAGTTTATGGTTGGGGTTTAAAAATTTAGGTTTAGAGTTTGGGTTTAGGGTTTAGAATTTGGGTTCAGGATCTAAGGTTTGGGTTTAGGATTTAGGATTTAGATTTAAGGTCTAGGGTTTAGGTTTAGGGTCTAGAGTTTGGGTTTAAGATCTAGGGTTCCAATTATAGCATTTATGTTCGTTAGGAACAAAACTTAGGTTCACCCCTAAGGTGAATTTTTAAATTCAACCCCTGTTTTCGAGAAATCAACCGCTGCTAAAAACATCCGAATGGAACTTCCTCATAATACTCCTCATATATTTTAGATTCTATTTTAAATAAGTTACTCATAATAATATGCAATATATTATGGATTATTTTAAATATGTTATTCATAAAATCCATTAGAATAAATTTAAAATGATTATATAGAGAAATATTTGCAAAGTCATTTAGGTGTGATTATTAAATCATAAATTCTAAATTCTGCTATGTGCTATATATATAGGTTTATTATTTACAAGATTAAAAATTGAAATCTTTTAAATGAAATTATTTGTGTACGGATTCCAAATTAGCTATAATATATCATAGATTTTGTTTTTAATCATTGACTCATGAAGTCTATTACATTACACTTCATTTCAAATGACACCATATACAAAGTTTTTTTAATAATTACTTAATTTTGAATAAAACTGAGTTTTAATGAACTATGACACATGATTTAAAAATATAAGATCTGATAACATTTATTTCTAAAACATAATCTAAAATCATTAAATGAATAATACTCCAATTGTGGTTAAATCTAAACTTAAAAAAACTCACCATTATATAACACTACTTTAGTTTTAAAATAAAACTAAAGTAGATTTTAGGAAAACACTAAATTTCAAAATCTATTAAATATTTTAAAATATAAGAGTTGATAACATTTATTTTTAAAACACAATCTAAAATCATTAAATGAATAATGCCAAATTATGGTTAAATTTAAACTTTTGAAAAGCTCATCATTATATAACAGCTCTTTAGTTTTAAATAACACTAAATTAGATTTTAGTAACACTAAATCTTAAAAACCATGAAATATTTACCTATATAAGATTCAATAATATTAAATTTTAAATCATTTTTATTAATTGAAAAAAACAACATATAGTCGTTAAATTTAGACTATATTAAAACTCTCTCTCTCTCTCTCTTTTTTATAACAAAGAACATTTATTCTTAAACTCTCTCCAAAAAGATGCCATTAAATCATAAAGCATCACTTACAGAGCTCTCCATCGTCAGAATGCAATATATATATATATATATATATATATATATAAAAAAAAAATATATACCTCCTGCCGGATTTAATTCTTGTTACAACAATCAAACTTAGTAGAGAACTAGAACTTCAATTGTGGTATGTCATCATCTCTCTGGATATTTTCTTCTGATTTGTAAAAATGTTCTAGGATTCTTGCTTATCTTAAATTGTGTTGTTCTTCAATGATTTATAGGAGACAATGGGCAAGACGGCTAACGTGAGTGGCTTCCTCACTAGGGTGAATCCAATGGAGGTTAGACAGCTTTTCGAGAGTACCACTGATTCGGGAACTATTCACGTGATCAAGCTTAAAAAGACTCAGCATGATGAAAATTATTATGCGCTGTATCAATGTACACTAGAGACACATGCAAAGAAACTATTCATGCAATCCATCGAAGTCAACACATCTTATCCTCTCAATTTTCATAAATGGAAAATATGAAATTGACAGTAAAGACAAAGATATTGATGGTTTACTCATGTCTTTACTGTCAGTTTCATATTTCCATTCATCAATTTTGAGAGGATAGGGTGTGTTGACTTTAGTGGATTGCGTGAAGAGTTTCTTCGCATGTGATTCTAGTGTAAATTGAACCAGCGCATAAAACTTTTCACCATGCTTAATCTTTTTTAAGGCTGATTGCGTGAATTGTTCACGAACCAATGATACTCTCAAAAAGCTGTCTAACCTTCATTGGTCCATATGTACTTGGTGGTATCAGTTCAGAATCTCAGATTACAAAATATAGAGTTGATGTTCTCTTTAATTGTCTAGAAGAGTAAGCAATAAACTCAATTTTTTTCTTGCCAATGACAACGCCATCGCTTTTAACAAAAATATATCTTGTCGTAAACCTTGATTTTTCTGTTCGTTGAAAAACTTGACAGATCACTGGAGGCAGGGGCGGAAGCATGTTGAAGGGAGGGTGGGGTTCATCTGACCTCACTTGATTTTAATTATCTAAAGTGTTTTGTCCAAATTTACAACATTAACCCCGGTACAGATTTTCAACTGAACATATATTTTATGAAGTCCACCCTACTCCAACTTAAAAAAAAAACTATTTTATCATTTTAATTTTAAATAAATCCATATACGTCATTTTAGCTACACAAGATAGATTCCTATATAAAGTAAAATATCGTATATTTGCATTTCTTTCCCTTATTTGAATTGCAGAGCATACTAAAATTTAAAGTAATTGTTAACGGCTTAAAAATAAAATTAATAGTATGTATTTGCCTTCTTTAGATAAATTATCATACCTTTGATGTTTTAAATATATTAAAAAATATCATTTGATTCAGATTTTAATACTAGTAAAAACTGGGTACAGTAATAGCTTATATAAATGTCAATAGATGATATTTCAATATCAATTAATTAAAACTAAATTATCAATTCTAAATATAATATTTAATGCCAAATCATTTTTAATTTTTTTCAATGATAGTAAATAAATAAAATTTAAAAATTATATGTAATAATAATCCAAAATTTATTTATATATTATTCTTGTTTTCTTTTTTATTTTTTATATAAAATTGACCCAATTAAAATTTTTTTTTGGCTCCACTGATTGGAGGAAAGATTTTTTGATTCTCATCAACAAAAGATATTATAATGAAATTGTTTATATGTTTGGTATATTCTCTGAAGATATGATCTGATTCATAAAGGTTTTGGTTAAAGAATTATACTTGTGTTGGTGTAAATTTGATCCTACATATATAAAAAAGTGTTCATATTCCAAAATTGATTTCGTAGTCTACAAAATCAACTTTTAAATATGAACTTGGACTTTTTGATATAAGTAGGGTCAAATTTACACCTACGCAAGTGTACTTCTCTGGACCGAAGCTTTATGAGTCATTCATATCCTTACAGAATATGCCAAGCATATCAATAATTTCATCATAGTATCTTTTTGTAGATGAGAATTTGAAAAAAATTTCCTCCAGTGATCAGTCTCCAAGATCTTCTATGAACAGACTAACCAAAGTTTACGACAGGATATATTGTGTTCCCAGTGATTGGTGTCGTCATCGACAAGAAGAAATTGGAGTTTCTTTCTTTCTCTGATAGCTAATTAAAGAACACATCAATTTGGATGTTTGCACCCATCAACGGGATTGGGGTGGAGGATATTACATCGTGGATGGAGGATTTTTTGGAACATAATGTACTGCCAAGTATTATACAACAGTTATATCCAATATGGGGACTCTCATTGATATATATTGGATGTGGAAAGCTCTCAGTGATGTATTTTTTATTTAAAGACATTTTTAGGAAGAAGTTTAAAAGTAAGTGTTCTTTAAAATAAAAGAAAATAGCATTTTAGTATAGTTCAAATCCGACAATAGTATGTTCTTTTCAATTAATGAACTTATGTTTTATAATTTCTTATTATTGGATATTGTATTTGTAAATATTTGATAGATTTTGAAATTTAGTGTTACTAAAATCTAATTTAATGTTACTTAAACTAAAGAGTAATCAATGTGAGTTTTAAAAACAAAATTAATTTAACAATATTTGGTACAGTTTATTTAGTGATTTTAAATTATCTTTTAAACTTAAATGTTATTAGAGATTATATTTGTAAATTATGTATCATAGATTTCGAAATATAGCGTTATTCAATTAAGAATTATAATAATTTATTAAAATGATTATTAAAATCTTTGTATATGGTGTTATTTGAAATGAAATCTACTAGTTTTTCATGGGTAATTAATTAAAGCCAAAATCTAAGGTATATTTAATATATTTTGGAATCCATACACATAATTTTATTAAATGAGTTTAATTTTTAATCTTGTAAATTATAAACATATATGGTAGAATTTTAGAACTAATTGTTGAGTAATAACCCCTAAATGACTTTGAAAATATTTCTATATATTTTCATTTAAAATTAATTTTAAAAGATTTTTGAGTAAAATAAAATCCGAAATCAACATGTATTAGTCCAATATCGTACTTGTATTATTACTTGGACACCAAAATTTTATAAATATTAAGAAGTTTAGACACAACAGAGTTAAAGCACCTCCAACAAGAGGTATAAGACTGGATATCTCATCCAAAATTTAATATATAATAAAAAAAAAAAGTGAGACAAATTAAAAACTTTTGAGAATCCATCCAGAACTTTATTTGCCATATGTCTACTTCTCATCAACTTTACTCTTGTTTTTAAATTAAAAAAAAAAATCTTCAATGCCAACTATAATATAATAATAATAATAATAAATTGTGTCAAAGATACTTAAAATGGAGTTGGAACCATTGGACATACTCTTATACCTTTGGTTATAAAACTACTAAACGTGTTAGGTTTGATATATATTAAAAAGGTGACACTACTATACAAGGCTTCTAAATACTATGAGTATTTTGGTTATAGAGCATCTAGTTACGATTTTGTCTAATACAATTACTAAGTGCTATGCTTTATATTTATTACATCCTGATAATATATATATAGATATATTGTAAAAGAAAATTGGATCGTTTATCTACGTGCCCGTGTCACCCTTATGCTGAGGCCACTGCTAATTTTCTCTGTATCGTTTATATTTTATCAGATATCCTGTTTATATAGACTTTCTAGCGATAAAATGAAATCAATGATTGATAAGACAAAAAAAAAGGAATATAAGAAAGAGAACCTGAAGGTGATGTTGCCTTGAGGCCAAAGCTTGTTGGTCAATTCGTTGACAAGTTCCAGGATTATCTGCACCATCAAAGCCCATACCTTCATATAAAGGTATAGTTGGAATCTGACCAACGTATCCTTTGTAGAGTTTGTCAGACTTTGTACTCAGTTTAGTTTCCAATGGTAAATCGAAAACTTCCTCTGAGGCCTCGAATAGTGCCTTCCGTAGCTCCACTGAAGCTCCATCGAACAAGCCCTCAAACATCCGTACTTTTCTAGGGCCTTTCGGACTTGGCCTCTCACCAAGTCCCACTCGGGAGTTTCCGGTTTGAGGTTTTGAATCAGGAAGTCGATGACCGGAAAAATTTATTACAAATTTAACTTGAAAGCTATTTTTGTAACAATTTTTTTAAAAATTATTTAAGAGAATTATTTTTTAATATTTAGGTGGGTTTGGAAAAAATTAGGTGATTTTAGTGAAAGTGAAGAGAAGGAAATGTAAATATTAAAAAGTTTAGACTAATACATGTATTACAAATTTACGGAAAACTTGATTTTGCGGTTTGGCGGGAAACTCGATTTGGCGGTTTTGGCGGAAAAATTCAATTTGGCGGAAAAACTCAATTTTGCAGAAAAATCGATTTTGCGGTTTTAGCGGGAAAACTCAATTTTACGGAAAAATTCAATTTTGTGGTTTTTGCAGGAAAATTCGATTTTGCGGTTTTGACGGGAAAACAAAATTTTGCAGAAACTCGATTTTGCGGTTTTGGCAAGAAAACTTGATTTTGAGAATTTACAGAAAAACTTGAATTTTCAGTTTTGGCGGAAAAACTCGATTTTGCATTTTTTTGCAAAAAAAAAAACTCAATTTGGCGAAAAAATTTTAATTTTGTTGTTTTAGCGGGAAAATTTGGTTTTAGCGAAAAAATTTAATTTTTCGGTTTTTGCGGAAAAACTTGATTTTGCAGAAAAACTCAATTTTGCGGTTTTAGCGGAAAACTCAATTTTGCGGAAAAACTCGATTTTGCGGAAAAACTCGATTTTGAGAAAAAATCGATTTCTCGAAAAAACTCAATTTTGCGATTTTTGAAGGAAAACTCAATTTTACGGAAAAATTCGATTTTGCAGTTTTTGTTGAAAAACTCGATTTTGCGGTTTTGGCGGAAAAATTTGATTTTGCGGAAAAATTCAATTTTGCGGTTTAAGCGGGAAAACTCGATTTTGCAGAAAACTTGATTTACGGTTTTGGTGGGAAAATTTGATTTTGCGGAAAAACTCAATTTTGCGGTTTTAGCAGGCAAACTCAATTTTGTGGAAGAACTCAATTTCGTGGTTTTGGCGGAAAAACTCAATTTTGTAGTTTTGACAAAAAAAAATACGATTTTTAATTTTGGCAGGGAAACTCGATTTTTTGGTTTTGGCGGGAAAACTCGATTTTACGGTTTTAACGGGAAATTTCGTTTTTTGAGTTTTGTGAAAAACTTGATTTGATAGAAAAAAGTTATTTTTGGGATTTTGACGGAAAAATCTGTTTTCACGATTTTAGCGAAAAAACTCAAATTTTGCTGTTCTGGAAAGAAATTTATTTTTTTGAAATTTTAATCATACACCAAAATAGTTATGATAAAGTTGAATCAATACCAAAATAATTTTAATCATCGCCTTCTTTCACTTTACCCGGTTACACTTGCAGTTGCACTGAGCTTGGAACATAAGGGCACACCAGTGGGATACAGAATACCGGGAGCACAAATCCAAATTTGTTAAGTTTTCCATGATTTAGAACCTCTCCCACATTCACAGGTTTGAAGTATTCATCTTGTCCCATAATGCAAGTTCTTTGGTTGTAACGGGTCTTAGTCCGTGCTTTTCCTTCATCATCTATATCAACAACCACAACAACTTTCTTCTCCTCGTCAATGAAGAAACTCGCAGCTAGAAAATCAATCCAACAGTAATTTGTGGATCTCAAGAACTTGCTCCACAAAACTGAACCTAGATCATCAATCTTGCTTGAGACCCAAATCTCTAATGTGTCATCATACACCCTGCTTTGATGTAACACCGCAAGTTGCTCTTCTCTGACACAAGATAGAGACACAAAGCTGCCTAGAATTTTACTCGGAAGAGGCAGCCCCTTTACAAATCTCTCGGTTGTAAAATCAAAATAGATTATCTCATTAATTTTATTATCCAATCTACCAATCATCCACCTCTCTTCAGCCAAATAATACATGTGTCCCTTCAAAGACACGCCTCGCTGATAACAATCTATATTCCTGTCGAGCTTGACATTGAAAACTTTCCACGAACTAGAGCTCAAGTCGTATATCTCGTACCCAAAAATTAGGTGTTTGTCAATGCTTCCCAACTCACCTTTGGTGTCATACTTGCCAAAAACCCTCAAGATTTTGTAGTTATGGTTCTTGTCATATCCAACAGCATATCTGTCTTCACTTCGGAAAGTGATTCTTGGTTGGATCCACCTTGTTTGACCCAAATAAGGATTCCACACCAAGAGCCTTGACCTGTCCTTAGTGACGCATAGCAATAAACCTTCGCAGTGAAAGACTTGAGATATCTCTACTTGGTCAAGTATACTTACTTGCTTTACCGATGGATCAACGAAGTCTGCTTCGTTTCCAATTCCTTCGAGATCAAACTTCATCGAGCAAACCTTATAATCCTTCACCATGAACCCTAGGAACTGCTTCCTTCCTGCTGTTGATGCTGACTTACCAAAAACCCTGGTTTTGGATAAATCATTCCACTTTCTGCAAGTGGAACGCACTGCACTTAGTGATGTCAATGGAACCCTATACAATATCTCCTCTGCCAAATCATCTGGAAGATCAGAAATTGTCGTCACTTCTCCACGTTTCAACAAACGGCTGCAGTGAAGAAAAAAGATAAAGATTAGAAAAAGTGTGAACAATACCTTGAGAGAGACTATGAGTATTCAGTGAGATAAAAAAAGTAGATTCACGAACAAAAAGAGAGAAGATGATAGAATCAAACCTATCGTCCAACATGTAAGTCTCAGCCTTCTCTATCAAACCTACGGCAATTGCAAACCACTCATTCAGCTCTCCACCAAATACTTCTTTTGCTCTACGGTCTGCACAAATCTGCACCAGTATTCCTCTCTCGTCCAGCATATTGACAATTTTTTTTATTTGGTCGACATGTTGGGACTTTAGATAAGTACAAGATGAATCAGACTCGCTTAGTGAGCTGCTTCTTTAGGAAAAAAAATATCAAGATCAATTTTCACACTGTACCTTTAGATTTTCTTCTACAACTCGGGTGAGATAGCTTTCAAGTTCTGACCCGCGGAAGTGAGTCAAATATGTTTGCCAATTCTGAGGATTCTGCCATAAAAAGATAGGCAAATAGTCATACATTAGTTATATGAGAGGGGCATTCTATGCACAAGGAGTATGTCAACTTAAGAAGAGAAGAAGAGAGGCTATACTTACATCCAACCTGCCAAGATTTGGTTTGATTATCTGAACAGCTTCGAAAGGGTCTCTCTGCACCAAAATCTCACTTAGTGTCCATCAAACCAACTAGAAGGTGACATATTTGTTGTAAAAGTATACAGCCTACCTTCACGTAGATACCAAATCCTATACACAGCTCCTCTGGCAAGAAAGTAATCTTGGAAGGAGGAGTCACCAGGATGCAAAGTTCCCTCTCTAGAGAAACAAATAGGTCATTCTATGCACAAGTTCCATACAGTGGAAGAGGCTAGCACAAAAATCAGACGGGAAAAAGTACCAGTCTGGACAATATGACAGCTCTTCTTGCATTCCCGATGGCAATTGCTATGCTTGCACTAGCCTTCACTCACAATAGCATTTTGCGAAAATCCATCTGCCATCCTGCGGTTAAGATACTGGAAGAGCAAAAAAAAACGAAACTAAATATAACTACCTCATGAAGAAACCACCACCACAATGGTTTGATAACACCAAAAGTTGTTAAGACAATGAGAAAAGATGCTAAAAACTACCATATATGCTACTGACAATTGAAAAAATAAACTAATTAAATATAATTGCCTCAGGCACAATGTTACAAACACCAAATGTTGTTTTGGCAATGAAAAAATATGCTGAAGACTACCGTATATGCTACTGAAACTGAAAAAAGGGCTAAATATAACTGGCTCGGGACGAGACCACAATGAATAATGTTGTCATAACACATAACGTTGCTTTGACAATGTAAAAAAGATGCTGAAGACTGGCACATGCTATTGACAATTGAAAAAAAAGGAAAAGCAAAGCAAATCAAAACACATAATTTTCAAGTTCGTAACAAAGACGGAAGTTCATAATCCAGACCAAAACAAACCCAAGCACCAGTTCTGTGTTGATGTAAAATAAGTGTATGCACTAAACTAAATGTGATAAACTTTACACAAAATTATGAAACTTTATCAGTCAGACAGAAGAAAATCACGGAAACTAGGACAAAGGAGAATTTTTACTGTTACCAAAAACAAGCAAAAAAAAAAACTAAAAAAAAAGATTGTGCATGGATCAGACTAAGAGGCAATAACACTATAGATCCACCCAGGAACCAAGCCAACAAAAGACACAATAATCGGTGAAACAAGCAAGCACGATTCTGTGACATCGAGGAAGGGAGGGATCTGGTACCAGTAGAGGCTTAGATCGGCTAGAAGGACCATGAATCCAAGGCTGTGAGTCTATAAATGGTTTTGAAAGTCACGTTTAAATGTTCTTTGGTATAGATTTGTTTCCTTGTTGAAAGTATTTTTCTACTTATTTAACAAAATCGCTTATTAGGATAATAAGGTTATTGTTAGGGGAAGAATTTTTGAAGCCCATAAAGCCCATACATAAAGAGCCCATTTGCTGGAGTCCGACTAACTCCCAGAGCTTTAACAACGTCCTATCTACAACTTATGGTAACACGTAAAACCAATTCTCATAATAGAAGATGCACTCCACTCCAATAGTAGCATTGTGTGGTTATTGAAGGTGAGTTGAATTTAAAAATTTACTATAATGGGTGAACCTAAGTTTTGTTCGAAAAGTACTTTCAATAAGGAAACAAGTCGGCTATACAGAGCACCGACCTTAATCCCTCACATGTAAGTCTAAGTTCTCTTCATTTAGTGTATTGGTGCGTTTGGTGTTCATGTGAGAATATTGTTAAACGGTGAGGTATTGGGTTCTAGGAACGCCAAGCACACCATAACCTTACTTGGGAGTTAATGAGGATTCACAAGTGAGGGGTTAAGGTCGATACTCTGCAGATCCAACATGTTTTCTTGTTGAATATTTTTCGAACAAAAATTAGGTTCACCCCTAAAGTGAACCTCTAATAACCAATTAAATTGCCACGTATATTAATGAATAAAAAATATTAAATATATTTTTCAAAAACTATTAAAAAAAATAACGTCAATTTTAACGATCTTAACTCCACCAACTAAACCATGAACTCAAACTCTAGACCCTAAACTTAAATCGGACATATCTAAACTCAAACTCTATACCCTAAGCCTAAACCATAGACTCTAAACCCAAACCATAGATCTTAAACCCTAAACTCAAACCCTAGACCTTATATTCAAATTGTAAATCCTATACCCAAATCTTATACTGTAAATGTTTAGGTTAATGTTGATGGTGTTCTTTTAGAGTTTAAAGTTAGGATTTAGAGTCTCCAGTTTATGTTTAGGATTTAAGTTTTAAGTTTTAGGATTTAGGGTTTAGAGTTTGGGTTTAGGGTCTAGGGTTTGGGTTCAGAGTCTAAGGTTTGGGTTTAAGATTTATGATCTATGGTTTGGGTTTAAGGTATAGGTTTTAGGTTTAGGGTCTAGGGTTTGGCTTAGGGTATAGAGTTTAGGTTTGGTTTTAGGATTTAGGATTTAGATTTAAGGTCTACGGTTTGGATTTAGGATTTAGTTGGCGTTGTTAAAATTGATGCTATTATTTTTGTTTGACTATTTTGGTTTTTCTAAAAAATATTTAATATTTTGTATTCATTAATCTACGTGGTATTTTGATTGGTTATTAGAGGTGAAGTAAATTTAAAAATCTACCCTAAGAAGTGAACCTAAGTTTTGTTCTAGTTTTGTATGATCCGAATGGAACTTTCTCATAATTTTAGATTCTATTTTAAATAAGTTACTCATAAGAATATGCAATATATTATGGATTATTTAAATATGTTATTCATAAAAATCTATTAGAATTAATTTCAAATGACTATATAGAAAAATATTTGCAAAGTCACTTAGGTGTGATTATTAAATCATCAATTCTAAATTCTAATATGTACTATATATATATATATGTTTATTATTTACAATATTAAAAATTGAAATCATTTTAAATGAAATTATGTGTACGGATAGATTTTGTTTTTAATCATTGACTCATGAAGTCTATTACATTACACTTCATTTCAAATGACACCATATACAAAGTTTTTAAATCTAATCTATTAAATTAGGGTCCTATTTTTATCTACTACTAACAAGTCATAGTAGGACCACTTAAAGAATTATTTAATATGACATATTTGATTATTTACATTAATAATAAACCAACTCTAAATTTAAATTTTATTTTTAATTATAACATAATCTGTTGAGAAAAAATCTAACAAAATCTTACTTAAAATTTTAAATATTTTTTTAGAAAATAACACATTAATAAATTTTATAATTAGTAATATAATATTATTATAAATCAATTTTAACTAAGATTTTATTCTAAAACAAGAAAATAAAAATTATATAATGTTTTTTATAAATTCTATAAATATATTCTGGATTATATAAAAATAACAGTGCTACATGAATTAAATATGATAAAATTATATTAAATAGGTAATTTAACAATTTTTAAATTTTTAATTTTTTTCATTTAAACAATTTATCACTCATCATTAAAATGGGTTAAAATTTGTAAACTATTTAATATTTTTATACAAAATAAATGCATCAACATAGGTTAAACTTATATATATATATATATACATTTATTTATTTATTTGAAATTCACAACAATATATTGATTAAAAATGTTTGTATACAAAAATATAATAGGTTATTTAAACTCAAAATCATATGAGTACAAAGACTCAATTAATAAATATTTATATTAAAATATATTATATATTTATGTCAGTATCATTTAATTATAATTATATACCACATAAAATAAATCAATGGTTATTTTGATTTTTTACCAACAAAAATTAGTGTAAATAAAAGAGTGGTTGTTTTTTATGTTCTTACTCTAATATAATTCTATAAATAGTAGTTATTCGCTTCTCAATTATTTAATATTATTATTATTATTATTATATAATACGTAAATAAACACAAAATAAATAAATAATATATATATATATATATATAAAATTGTATACATCATTAATTTTTATTCCACGCAAGCAATGATCTCAAATGTTATTTGATCATATCATTTCAAAAATACAACTCTTCATATCAAAGTGAGATGGTATATTATAACATTTGGATGATAGCATTGAAGGCCAATGTAAATTAAATAGTTTTTTTTTAAAACAAAATATCAGCAAACATGACCATACTCATCAATTTTATATTGACGGTCTATGAATTTACATTTGAGAACTTATGACATGATGGTTGAACGATCCAAGTTAATATTCAAAAATTATTAGTATATAAATTTCACTTCGCGATGCGCGCAAATAATCACCTAGTATTTGATATTATCTCTAACTAATCAAAAAAATATTATTTAGTTCATATACATCTATACTATTAAAATATTAATATAGAGTTGGAGTCAACTTGATTTTAAGCATAACTAGATTCCAACCCGCGCTAAAGTGCGGATGATTTTTTGATGAAAATTTATATAATCATTTTTTCTTTATTTGAAGTAAATTTGAGCATAAAATATGTAACCAAAGTCGAACCGAACCCAAACAAAAAAATCTGATCCGTACATACTTAGACTAAAATGTAAGAAATACTAGAATAGCTCTTGTAGGGTGGTACAAAAGATATACGAACCCGAAGTATTATTAGTCAAACCCGAATGGATAACCCAAAAGCTGAAAAGCTCGAAAAGTTCCAAAAAATGGTCTAAATATCTAAATAATCACAAATATAAATATATACTTCAAATATTCAATTCTATATGATATCTAAAAATAAGTATTAAGTTTTAAATAAGTACTTTAAATATTAAATTTTATATAAATAAGTATTTACTTCTTATGTTTTGCTTTTAAATTTTGAATTTAACATTGGATATATCTGAACCGAACCAATATAACCCAACTATGAATGATATATAGTTACTTTATAGTTACTTTATGAATTTTATGATGTGGAATAAATTAGAACCAAAACCAATGCGTTATATCTGAATACGATCTATACTTACAAATTTACCAAAATGGGACCTAGGATATGGTATAAATTAGAATCAAAGTTCAAAATATCTAACACGCATTGCAAGGATACCTGAATGCCAAAACCTAACATAAAATGTGTTTTATATTTTTCAGTTAGTTTTATTTTTGATAAAAACTTTACATGTTTGTTGGAATAGTCAATAAATAAAACTATGCTCGTAATAAAATATCAATAATAATAGGTTCTATTATATCATTAAATATTCATAGTAACTAATTATTAATATTTATTTTATATATATATATGTATTTGTATATATATATATATATATATCTAATTTTAATACTCTATCTATAAGAATTATATTATGTTTTTGGTGAAATTTTTGAAGAATTTGTTTTTTCCATTTGGAGTAAAGTGTAATTTTATATTTATACAAACTTGTAGGCATATATAATTTTTTATATTAGTAAATAAAATATAATTGATTAGTTATTCAAATTAATGTTAATATAAACTATATTGATCATTTAAAAAAATATATATTAGTTATTTAGTTCTTTAATTTTAGGCTAGTGTATATATTCAATAATAATTAAGTTAAATAAAAGTAAAAATAATAGGAAAGCTAGTTAAATACAATAGTCACACGTAGACTATTTGTAAGTAGATAAAAAATATGACTCTATTAAATTAGGGTCCTATTTTTATCTACTACTAACAAGTCATAGTAGGACCACTTAAAGAATTATTTAATATGACATATTTGATTATTTACATTAATAATAAACCAACTCTAAATTTAAATTTTACTTTTAATTATAACATAATCCGTTGAGAAAAAATCTAATAAAATCTTACTTAAAATTTTAAATAATTTTTAGAAAATAACACATTAATAAATTTTATAATTAGTAATATAATATTATTATAAATCAATGTTAACTAAAATTTTATTCTAAAACAAGAAAATAAAAATTATATAATATTTTTTATAAATTCTATAAATCTATTCTGGATTATATAAAAATAACAGTGCTACATGAATTAAATATGATAAAATTATATTAAATAGGTAACAATTTTTAAATTTCTAATTTTTTTATTTAAACAATTTATCACTCATCATTAAAATGGGTTAAAATTTGTAAACTATATAATATTTTTATACAAAATAAATGCATCAACATAGGTTAAACTTATATATATATATATATATATCTACATTTTTTTTATTTATTTGAAACTCACAACAATATATTGATTAAAAATGTTTGTATACAAAAATATAATAGGTTATTTAAACTCAAAATCATAATATTGAAAATTTTACAAAAGATAAAATCATATTTCATAAGGAATAACTTTTTGAAATACACCACGAAAAAACTATATATATATGTTGTTAAAATCAAAACAATCTAATATTTTGAAGTCTTAATTTAAAAAATAAAGCTTAATATCATAACATCCAAAAAATATCCTATATCAATAAAATTTACTAAAATAATATGATAGATACTACTATGTATAAATTTACTAAAAAAATAAGGCTATATTATTTAAACAAAACAGTTTTTTACTTATAAATCCCGTAAAATACTAAAATGATATATGTTAAATTATATTTTTTATACACAACATGTAAAAAGAAATGATCTTGAATATATTTATTTTATATAATATAGATATATAAAATTTAAAATATATTATATGCAAATTGTATAATTAATAAAAACATCATACTTTGAAAAGGTTCTCTGATGATTATTTCATATAGTTATTTTATTGTACCTAAATCAAAAATATATTAGTAAGTAATAAAAACTAATAACAAAGTAAAATGTTTTAAACAAATCACTATCTATTAATAATATTGAATAGAAAATAAAAACAATAATATTATAGATTTACACAATATATAACACTAAAATAAAATTATATAGTTGTAATAATATCAAATACATTTATAAAATAAAAAATATCCGCACGGACTGCATGTTAAAATCTAGTAATTACTTATTTTTGAATAAAACTGAGTTTTAATGAACTATGACACATGATTTACAAATATAAGATATGATAACATTCATTTCTAAAACATAATCTAATATAATTAAATGAATAACACCAAATTATGGTTAAATATAAACTTAAAAAAAAGCTCACCATTATATAACACCACTTTAGTTTTAAAATAACACTAAATTAGATTTTAGGAAAACACTAAATTTTAAAATCTATTAAATATTTAAAAATATAAGATCTGATAAAATTTATTTCTAAAACACAATCTAAAATCATTAAATTAAATGAAAAATTCCAAATTATGGTTAAATTTAAACTTAAAAAACCTCATCATTATATAACGCCTCTTTAGTTTTAATAACACTAAATTAGATTTTAGTAACATTAAATCTTAAAATCCATGAAATATTTACCTATATAAGATTCAATAATATTAAATTTTAATTCATTTTTATTAATTGAAAAAAGCAACATATAGTCGTTAAATTTGGACTATATTAAAACCACCCTCTCTCTCTTATTTTTAACAAAGAACATTTATTCTTAAACTCTCTCCAAAAAGATGTCATTGAATCATAAAGCATCACTTACAGAGCTCTCCATCGTTAGATTGCAATATATATATATATATATAGACCTCATTGTCGGATTTATTTCTTGTTACAACAATCAAACTTAGTAGAGAACTTAGAACTTCAGTTGTGGCATGTCATCATCTCTCTGGATATTTTCTTCTGATTTGTAATAATGTTCTAGGATTCTTGCCTATCTTAAATTGTGTTTTTCTTCAATGATTTATAGGAGACAATGGGCAAGACGGTTAACGTGAGTGGCTTCCTGGCTTAGGGTGAATGCAATGGAGGTTAGACAGCTTTTCAAGAGTACCACTGATTCGGGAACTATTCACGTGATCAGGCTTAAAAAAAACTCAGCATGGTGAAAATATTATGCGCTGATTCAATGTACACTAGAGACACATGCAAGAAACTACTCATGCAATCCATCGAAATCAACACACCTTATCCTCTCAATTTTTATGAGCGGAAAATATGAAATTGACAGTAAAGACAAAGATATTGATGGTTTACTCATGGGGATACCATCAATTTCTCTGTCTTTACTGTCAATTTCATATTTCCATTCATGAAATTTGAGAGGATAGGGTGTGTGTTGACTTTGGTGGACTGTGTGAAGAGTTCCTTCGCATGTATCTCTAGTGGAAATTGAACCAGCGCATAAAACTTTTCACCATGTTTAATATTTTTAAGGCTGATTGCGTGAATTGTTCACGAACCAGTGATACTCTCAAAAAGCTGTCTATTAACCTTCATTGGTCCATACGTACTTGGTGGTATCAGTTAAGAACCCAGCTTACTAAATATAGAGTTGATATACTCTTTAATTGTCTAGAAGAGTACGCAATAAACTCAATTTTTTTTCTTGCCAATGACAACACCATCGCTGAGAACAAAAATATATGATGTCGTAAACCTTGGTTTTTCTGTTCGTTGAAAAACTTGACAAATCACTGGAGGCAGGGGTAGACAAATGTCTCACATCGGTATTTGGAAATGATCTTTAACAATATATAAGATACTCGGTGTTTGCCCGCAATATTGCGGGTAGTTATATTATATAAAAAATATATATTATCTTTAAACTGTTACAATTTTTGAATAATAATTAGAAATTTTAAATTTTAATTTTAATATCAAATAGTTGGATAGTCAGAGATTTTAGTATATACCTTTAGAAGATCAGTGAGATTTAAAATAGTTCAACAACATAAACCTTAGTCATTAAAAAATTATTTTACAGAAAAATAATATTATAATTAATTAAGATAATTGGTTGTAGAATTACTTTATATTTTATTTTAACGCGTGAAAACCGGAAATACTCTAGCTTTCAAAAGAAAATTTTTTTTTGGTATAAATCCAATAAGACCAATATAATTAGTGGATTTTATCATGAATATCTTTTGTAAACGTTTTTTGTGGGCTTTCAAAACCTTAAAAATTCTAATAATTATTTACCTACAATTATAATTCTTTAATATAAGAATACATAACCATCAAATTCATTTCTATAAAAATGTTAAATTATTTTATTTAATTATATATAAATAATTGATAAAAATAAAGAAATTTATAAAACATATATACTCTTTCTCTAATTCTACATTTAGTTACCATCAATCATTATTTGTAATATTAATTATGTTATTTGGTAGTTTTTATTAATTGATTATAGAGTTACCTTTTATTTTTAGAAGTCAAGTAATAAATGTTAACAACCAATCAAATTATAATTAATTTTAAAAATTTAACCAATTAACAATACATAAAAAAAATATTTAAGTAACTTTTCAATTAATATATATAGTAGGATTTATCTCTTTAAAACCAAGGATAAATTTGATTAAAGTAAACATGAAAACATGTATTAGGAAATGGTAGTTTAATTAATTTCTCTCATAATTTTGTTAAATCACAAATTACACTTTCTCACTCATTTTTTTATTTAATGTTTAACATAAAACTCAAACGGGTTAAGCAAACAAATTTTTCCTTAAATTATCTTCGACCATCACACGATTATATCAAACATTAATTCATCGGAAAAATGTTTTTTATTAAAATTAAGCACAATTTAGATATATTTTAAAAATATTATTTTCATTTATTTTAAATTACTTTAAAACATATATATATTAATTAAATATTATTAACTGATTATATATAAAATAAAAATAATAATTGTATTTTTAAATAACGCGATGTCATTACTTTAGGAATATATACTTAATATTAATGTTAGATCCAATGTTAAATCAAAATAAAATATTTTTATTTGTATAAAATTTGTTAATTCTTTATTATTATACCTTTTAAAAGCTTATTATACAGAAAAAAATACATCTCATTATTTATTAAATAATATTTTCTTACTTTCAATTTACATTTATATATTCATCTTTGACTTTAATAATTGTAGAACTAATAATTTTTATTGATCTTCTTTTCTCAATTATCTTAATGTTTTAAAAACACATAAAACTAATTAGTTTACATTGTAGTAACACAAGAAATACATATATCTCGACAAACAAATAAAAAATAAATCATATGAATATAAATGATCCAAGCACACAACAATAATATTTTATTATTTTCTCTTTTGTTTTTATTTATGTTTCATTTCTTTATTTCCTATTAAAATTAGCATGCTAACTATATTATAACAAAATATATAAATTATATTAATAGAGTATTAACTCTATGAAAAGTCTTTGTTTGATTAATATAATTTTAAACTACTTGCCATATAATAGTTTTGAGGAATTAATTATATAATAAGTGACTTACTAGATATTAATTTTAATTCATATTAATATATGAATTAAATAAAAAATATTGATTAATATAATTTTAAAAGATTTACCATAAAAATTATGTTTTGAAACATAAAAGTATTTTAATCATTTTTAAGAGTGATAAATCATTTATGATATCACATTGTTTTTGGAAAATGATTGAACTTTTTTTAAACTATATATTTCACTGATTCACATTCATATGACATCTTTTTAAAAAAATATGTATATATATATATACATATAGTGAATGTGTGGGTTCAATTAATATTATGAGGTTTAAATTAATTAATTTTGGAAATATATGATTTATTGTATTCACTACTAATATAAATATATTAAAAATCGTTTTTTTATAATTGATTATGTAGTATCATATGTATTTATATGTATATTATCAACTTATATAATGTAATATATGATATTTAATTTATTTCTATAAATAAATTATGATATATATTTAAGATGTTTAATTTGGAAACATAAATTAGATTAGGTAATTCTAGAATTAGTTTCCTTTCAAAAAATTTAATTAAATAAATAAAAAATGAAAAACCTTCAACCAATCAAATTATAACAATTAATTAGAGAGTTATCGTATGAGAGACACCTCATCAAAATCACTAAAGTGACTTCTCAATTAATATATAGTAGAATATGGGCCACTCAATTTATCACCAATTTATTTTAAATTGGAATCTCATCTAACTTAATTCAGCTGACCCCACATGATTTTAATTATCTAGTGTTTTGTCCAAATTTACAACATTAACCCAAGTACAAATTTTCAACTGAACCTATATTTTATGAAGTCCACCCTACTCCAACTAAAATTATATTTTATCATTTTAATTTTAAATAAATCCATATTCGTCATTTTAGCTACACAAAATAGATTCCTATCATATATTTGCATTCGTTTCCCTTATTTGAATTGCAGAGCATACTAAAAAGTTATTGTTAACGGTTTAAAATTAAAACTAATAGTATGTATTTGCCTTCTTTAGATAAATTATCATAGCTTTGATGTTTTAAAATATATTAAAAATATCATTTGATTCAGATTTTAATACTAGTAATCTGGGTACAATAATAGCTTATATAAATTTCAATAGATGATATTTCAATATCAAATAATTTAAACTAAATTATAAATTATAATTATAATATTTAACGCCAAATGAGTTTTATTTTTTTTCAGTGATACTAAATAAATAAAATTTAAAAATTGTATGTAATAATAATCCAAAAGTTATTTTATATATTATTATTTTATTTTTACTTTTTATATAAAATTGATCCGATTAAAAAAAATTCTGGCTCCGCCACTAATTGGAGGAAAGACTTTTAAAATTCTCATGAACAAAAAATACTATAATGAAATTGTTTATATGTTTGCATATTCTCTAAAGATATGATCTGATTTATAAAGGCTTTGGTCGAGAGAAGTATACTCGTGTTGAAATATGAACTTGGACTTCTTCATATAAGTAGGGTCAAATTTACACCTATGCAAGTGTACTTCTTTGGACCGAAGCCTTATGAGTCATTCATACCCTTAGAGAATATGCCAATCATATCAACAATTTCATTTTGATTGGGTATTAGAGGTGAGGTGAATTAAAAAATTCACCTTAATGGGTGAACCTAAGTTTTGTGCCAATTATACATTTATGTTCGTTATGAACAAGGTTTACTCCTAGGGTGAATTTTTAAATTCAACCCATGTTTTCGGGAAATCAACAGCTGCTGAAACATCCGGATGGAACTTCCTCATAATAATCCTCATATATTTTAGATTCTATTTTAAATAAGTTACTCATAATAATATGCAATATATTATGGATTATTTTAAATATGTTATTCATAAAAATTCATTAGAATTAATTTAAAATGATTATATAGAGAAATATTTGCAAAGTCATTTAGGTGTGATTATTAAATCATCAATTCTAAATTCTACTATGTGCTATATATATAGGTTTATTATTTACAAGATTAAAAATTGAAATCATTTTAAATGAAATTATGTGTGTACGGATTCCAAATTATCTATAATGTATCATAGATTTTGTTTTTAATCATTGACTCATGAAGTCCATTACATTATACTTCATTTCAAATGACACCATATACAATTTTTTTTAATAATTATTTAGTTTTGAATAAAACTGAGTTTTAATGAACTATGACACGTGATTTACAAATATAAGATCTGATAACATTCATTTCTAAAACATAATCTAATATCATTAAATGAATAATAGCAAATTATGGTTAAATATAAACTTAAGAAAAAAACTCACCATTATATAACACCACTTTAGTTTTAAAATAACACTAAATTAGATTTTAGGAAAACACTAAATTTTAAAATCTATTAAATATCTAAAAATATAAGATCTGATAACATTTATTTCCAAAAAAATTTAAATGAATAATGCCAAATTATGGTTAAATTTAAACTTAAAAAAAAATCTCAACATTATTTAACGCCTCTTTAGTTTTAAATAACACTAAATCTTAAAATCCATGAAATATTTACCTATATAAGATTCAATAATATTAAATTTTAAATCATTTTTATTAATTGAAAAAGCAACATATAGTCGAAAAATTTGGACTATATTAAAACCCTCTCTCTCTCTCTTTAACAAAGAACATTTATTCTTAAACTCTCTCCAAAAAGATGTCATCATAAAGCATCACTTACAGAGCTCTCCATCGTCCGAATGCAATATATATATATATATATACCTCACTGTCGGATTTAATTCTTGTTACAATAATCAAACTTAGTAGAGAACTAGAACTTCGGTTGTGGTATGTTATCATCTCCTTGGATATTTTCTTCAAATTTGTAATAATGTTCTGGGATTCTTGCTTATCTATAATTGTGTTTTTCTTCAATGATTTATAGGAGACAATGGGCAAGACGGTTAATGTGAGTGGTTTCCTGGCTAGGGTGAATGCAATGTAGGTTAGACAGCTTTTCGAGAGTACCACTGATTCGGGAACTATTCACGTGATCAGGCTTGAAAAAGACTTAGCATGGTGAAAAATATTATGTGCTGATTCAATGTACACTAGAGACACATGCAAAGAAACTACTCATGCAATCCATCGAAGTCAACACACCTTATCCTCTCAATTTTCATAAACGGAAAATATGAAATTGACAGTAAAGACAAAGATATTGATGGTTTACTCATGTACTTGAGGTCATGGAGAAACCATCAATATCTTTGTCTTTACTGTCAATTTCATATTTTCCGTTCATGAAAATTGAGAGGATATGGTGTGTTGACTTTGGTGGATTGCGTGAAGAATTTCTTCATATGTGACTCTTGTGTAAATTGAATGAGCGCATAAAATTTTTCACCATACTTAGTCTTTTTAAGGCTGATTGCGTAAATTGTTCACGAACCAGTGATAATCTCAAAAAGCTGTCTAACCTCCATTGGTATGATTTAATATATATGATTCCATTTATAATTGATTAGTTTTTTTTGAAAAATTACAAACATCAAGGAATTTAAGATATGTGAATTGTTTATTATGTAGATGTGATTTTATTTTCGAAATACATAGTGGGTTGGTTTTGGATTAATGACTAATTTGATTTAAATTGGTTAAACATATTTATGATAAATTACATGTATAAATAAATATGTTATATCATGTAATCTAAATTATTTAGAAGAACATGTGTTTAATAGTCTAAATTTAAAATATAACATATGAAAAGCAAAATATGATTCATATTTAATAGATTATATATATTGTAATTTATTTTTATTTAAAATATAAATAAATATTTAAAAAATTCTAACAAAATATTTTTTTAAATACTTTGAAAATAATTATTTTAATTTGTATTTGTCAGTAAAATATAATTAAAATATTTTATATGCTTTAATTTTTTTAAAAATCAAAAATGAATTAATTAATGTTAATTTATAATTATATTTTAATGATAACTGTAATTTATATTAATTAATAACGAAAATAAATTTAAAAAAATTCTAAAAAGATATTGTTAGAATTTTAAAAAGAAAACTATTTAATTACTTTTGATTAAGATATTAAAATATACTATAATCAAATTATGTATATTTGAATTAACTTTCTAATAAATGGTCCAAATAAAAAATCACACATAAAAAAGTCATAGGACTCTAATTTAATAAATTAGATGTTTTTTAAAATAAAAGAATATAGCATTTTAGTATAATTCAAATCCGACAATATTTGGTACAGTTTATTTAGTGATTTTAAAGAGTAATCAATGTGAATTTTAAAAACAAAATTAATTTAACAATATTTGGTACAGTTTATTTAGTGATTTTAAATTATGTTTTAAACTTAAATGTTATTAGAGCTTATATTTGTAAATTGTATATCATAGATTTCTAAATATAGCGTTATTAAATTAAGATTTATAATAGTTTATTAAAACTGAGGTTATTCAAAATTGAATGATTATTAAAATCTTTGTATATGGTGTTATTTGAAATGAAATCTACTAGTTTTTCATGGGTAAATAATTAAAGCCAAAATCTAAGGTATATTTTAGATATTTTGCAATCCATACACATAATTTTATTAAATGAGTTTAATTTAATCTTGTAAATTATAAACATATATGGTAGAATATTAGAACTAATTGTTGAGTAATAACCCCTAAATGACTTTGAAAATATTTCTATATATTTTCATTTAAAATTAATTTTAATAGATTTTTGAGTAAAATAAAATCCAAAATAAACATGTATTAGTCTCTTTTTTTGTCGACAAACATGTATTAGTCTAATATCGTACTTGTATCATTTCTTGGAATTCATTTAGAAAAAGAAAAAAAATATAGTTTTGGAAGTGATACGATGTTCAGGATTGGACCGTGACTATCATGTTGCAAAAAAAGCTTTTGCCTAAAGTCTCATTAATATATTAACATTTTGGAGTTCTTATTTTTACAAAGTTTGGTTTAATATAGTGGTTTTTAGAATACAATTTCTACTAATACTAATTTTAATATAATCATTAAAATCTAAATTGTCTTGATAACAATACATTTTGTATGAAACTACAAAACATCAAATCAATAAAACTAGATTTCAATAAGAATGTGAAAATCTATAAACTAATAACAATAGAAACTCATTTTTTTGGAACAATCAATATAAATCCAACTTCTACTAACACCCTAAAATATTCTAAATCATTCCCACCATAACTAGATTAAAAAAAACTCTAAAGCATTATTGTCTGATTAACAAAATTGAGAAGATTACCACTGTATAATGGACTTACAGATATGATATAGAAAGTATGGGCGTAAAACTAAACTCTTCAAAGGATTTGGAGGCAAAACTCGATAAAGTTAACAAAAGAAAGGACTCAGAAACAAACATAAGAAAAGCAAAAAAATAAATAAATATTGAAGAAAACCCTAAAAAAAATCATCGTCTCTCTTCTCCACTTTCTTCCGCGCCGCTTCCCCCTTGTGGTTTTGCTTCGCCGTCCGTCTTCCTTTAGCTACGGTAAGCCTCTAGATGATATGTATTATCGTCTCTCCTTATTTTCTTACCTCATCGTAGATCGCAGAACTTTGTTTCTGATAACATTAATTTTCTGTCGAACTTTTCAGATTTGTAATGAATCCTTTTGTTGTTTTTTTCTGTGATTGGCTTCTTAGAAACAGGACATTGTATCTGTGATGTTTGGTTTGGAAACTCTTATGATATTTGTTATTCCGACAGCTTATATAATTGGTGGATTCAAAGTTGGTTTTTTTAATATCTTTTATGCTGCTTGTGTTAGCTTCTGCTAGCATCGAATCATATTTACATTATCTAACTCAGTTTATGTTTGATTGATGTAAGAAACTTGAAGAGTAGAGTCAATGAGGGGAAGGAGCTACACACCATCACCACCAAGGGGTTATGGGAGGAGGGGCAGGAGCCCTAGTCCCCGTGGCCGTTATGGTGGGGGTCGTGACAGAGATCTACCAACTAGTCTTTTGGTTCGCAACCTTCGTCATGATTGCAGGTATATTGTTTACTCCATTTTGTGTATTCTCATCTTATCATCTTCTTGCTGATACTTAGTTTACTTGGACCATATAAGCTTCATGAATACATGTCTCTTTATTTAGATTTTTGTGAAAGGATATAAAGGAAAAGCTTATGTATGTGACTAATCATTATAGTTTGATATATAAAAAGCTCATTCAAAAGCTATCTTAAAATGGTACATCTAATAAGCTTCTTGTATCTTTCTACCACAAAACAAGCCTCCACAGAGCCCAATATAGGCTTGTTTTGTGGTAGAAATATACAAGAAGCTTATTAGATGTACCGTTTTAAGATAGCGTTTGAATGAGCTTTTTTGTTTTTAGATTGTTTTTTTGCAATATGTTGACTCTGTTTTTTCTTAACTATTAGTATTTATTAACTTGTGGTTACCATTCTCTGTTTTCTCCAGGCAAGAAGACCTTAGGAGGCCATTTGAGCAGTTCGGTCCTGTCAAGGACATCTACCTTCCAAGGGATTATTATACTGGGTGAGCATTCTGAGTATTTAGGACATTAAATGTTTAAACACCCTATGCATTTTGCTTCAACTAGATTATGTCTCTATTTTATCGTTTTTGTTTGCTTCTTAAACAACCTTTTGTGAATCCTGTTTTACTTGAATTCTTTTATTGTTCATAGCAGTTCCTATATCTTCACATATCCAGATCATAACTTCTCTGATTTATAAGAATTTTCTAAACTGTCTTGATGAGTATATCTTATTATATCAGTTTTTTCTCCACACTTGAATATTCAGCCTTAGTAATAGTAAGCATAGTACCCCTAAAACTTCATAGTCTTCTAGTCATTTTAGGTAAAGAATATAGTGATATGTTCGTTGTTCGACCACTCTTAAAGAGTGTTTGTTGAAGTTGTTGAGGTTTAACAGTGTACCTAGAGAATTGAAGAGACAAATGAAGTAAATTAGAGTTCTTTGGAAGATGTTATGGTAGTGAAGAGATTTGAAGGAAGTTGAGTTTGAGTTCAATTTCAAGATGTATCAAGTCTTGGAGAAGTCATCTTTATACTGAAATTTTCAAGTTATGGAGGCAAGTGCTTGCTTTTTCATGTTTATCATGATGGCTTCTATTGCAGGAGATTGTGACACCAACTTTGTTCATAAGGTTTCTTGTCATAGCAGTACATCTTCCTTGGTCACAGTCTTTGTGGTTCATAGTCTCAGATTGTTTTTTCTTTATTGGATTTGTTGCAGAGATCCAAGAGGGTTTGGTTTCATTCAATATGTGGATCCTGCTGATGCTGCTGAGGCAAAACATCACATGGAAGGTTATCTTCTTCTTGGTCGTGAGTTAACTGTGGTATTTGCAGAAGAAAATAGGAAGAAGCCAACTGAAATGAGAACAAGGGATCGAGGTGGAAGGTGAATTGAGATTCTTCCTCCTTTGAAACTTTTATAGTTTGTCACATGATCTCAAACTTGTACACTTTGTAATATATTGTAGGAGCAACAGATTCAATGACAGAAGACGTTCTCCTCCTCGTTACTCTCGTTCTCCTCCCCCTAGACGTGGTGGTAGAACGCGATCACGTAGCCGTGACTATAATTCTCCTCCCCCTAAAAGACATCAATCTAGGTATGCCTGTCTGAACTTCATGCTGTCGGAATGTCTTTACTGATGGATTAAAAACCGTTCTCTTATATCCAACTCTGTTTTTTAATACAGGTCTGTCTCACCACAGGAGAGACGATACGAGAAGGAGAGGTCATACTCTCGTTCACCACCACGTAATGGCTCAAGGGCTCGCAGTGGAAGTCATGGGAAGGTGAAGAGCTTCAGCAGGAGCAGGAGCCCAAGAAGAAGCGTGAGCCCGAGAAGAAACAGGAGCTACACTCCTGAACAAGCGAAGAGCCCTGTCCCTAGGCAGAGCAGGAGCAGGAGCCCAAGCCCACGTGGAGAACGAAATGGAGACCGTTCTCCAAGCCAGTGATTCTCTCTGCCCATCAGTTCTGCAGTCTTGTTTGTTAGCTCTGCTTTATTTCTTTGTTTAGACAAAGTTTTAAGACAGTTCGTTATTGATGATTTGCTTTTATGTTTGATCCATGGATGATGTTAAGACATGACAATGAAGTTGCATGTACGTTTTGTCATCTTATCTCTTTAGATCTCATCTAGCGTTGTATTATTAAAATTAAGAATGTGGGATAAAATGGCAATGTGTACAGGTGAAGAAGATACTGTATTGCCAAGTGAACAAGGAAAGATAACAACAGATGATAGATTATTGTATGTACGTACACACCATAGTTATTATGATCAATACATAGACAACAACGTCTAGTGGAAGTAGAACCTATCCTCATCAATAACTTCAAGTGTAAAAACTTTTTCTTTGTCTGAACTTAATCGATGAATTTTTTTGCATTCAAGAGATAAAAATGAGATCGCTTTTATTTGTAAACTAGAAAAAGGTGATAAGTAGAAAGACACAACCATCATTCTTATCTTTGGCAATGGGGATAACTTTCAAGAGAGAAAGAGATAGAGGTTAACATGAGAGATAAATAAATAAAATACTTGGCAAGGTTTGAGATTGTATTCAAATTTAGAATTACATGAAAATGGAGTGTATTCTTTTTGTAAGCTTTTCCTGAATAGGGTTAGTAGCCTTTTAGATACATTACAAACGGATGCAATTATTTGATGGAGATCAAACAAAATAAAATAGATCGTATCATAATTAAGTTTTCACATTGCATTTGATTAAAAACTAAACACGAAGCTTATTTAACTTACACAATAATACATATGCACACACTAAGACGATAGTGGAATATATAGACTAAATAAGACTGTTTGTAAGAACCTAATTATATATAACTAAATTATTGATAAGAATCATACATGAACTAAATGCATGATCTGCGAGAAGTATATCCATATGAATACGCTGAAACTAATCTTGTTACTAAGGGTGGTATCATCAGTGTGAGAATTAGAATTAGGGTCTAGAAGATTGTGTCCACCCGAAACTTTGTCTACGGGTTTATGGGTGTATTTGCATCAAGAGGCTTGTGGATTTGAGGATCAATGCCTTCTCTTAAGAGTTTCTTACTAAGATGAGTGTTCCAATAGTTCTTGCGATCAATGACCACCTTACAACACACATTAATATATTGAATTAGCATGATCATGTATGCGACTTTAAAACAACGACCATTATATATCGTTCTAGTTACATTTTCTTATTACTTACTATCCTATAAAACAAGCTTATGCATATATCATCTTAGTTACATTTTCTTAATCTATATATTCTGAAAAAAAACAACTCAATCAATTAGAACATTAGCGTCAGAACCAGAAAATTAAAACTATATTCAATTAAATTAATAAGAATCTGAAGAAGGGATTGTTATTTTGTTGAAAATTAATCAACATACATATATATATATATATATATATATATATATATAATTTTGACAGTTAACTACGTCTATCACAAAAAGAAGAAGATTAGATACATGTGTATACGTGGTAAATTGACCCCAAGTAAAATGTGATAAAATGAAAGAATCTTGATGTTTATGTAGAAGAAATTAAACCCTAGTTAAAAAACTAGTTTATTCGTAGCATACATCCACGTACACACACATATATATTTTGTATAGATAGTTTGATTGATATATGAAATAAAATTTTCTGAATAATTATATGTATATAGGTATGTTTCGCACCGGTTGCCAAGGAGAGGCGATGAAGGCGGAGGATGAGATCCTCCTCGTCGGAAGTGATACCGTCACGTTTTAGAGACGGCCGGAGATAGTTCATCCACCGTAGACGGCAGCTTTTTCCACATCGGAGTAAGCCAGCTCTTTTTGGTCCCCACCTTCCTTGGCCTTCTTTCTTGATGAAGTTCACAAGAATCTCGTCCTCTTCACCGTCCACGGTCCTCTCTTCATCCCTATATTCATGCAACACGGTGTCATCTTCTTCGTTACCGATCTCTTCCCGCCAGATGACGTCATCTTCGCCTTCTTCAACAGAGTTTTCTCTCTTTCCATTAGGGTTTGGTGATCTCTCATGAGTTAGCTTTTTTTTCCTTCTCAATGTTCTCTCTCTTACTTATTTATTAGTAGTCTAAGACCATCATTAACCTTAATTGCTTAACTGGGATTCTTAGTTTCGGCTAACCGTCGGTTCTTAAATAAGAATTTTGAAAACCGACTCTTAGCAGAAAAATGTTAAAAAAAAATTAAGAACTCCAATTAAGAAATTGAGGTCAATCATGCTCTAATGATGTTACCAATGAACCTACGACCTTTTTGCTCACTCTCTAGTTTTAGGTTTGGTGATTATGCGCTTCTAGTCTCAATTCTATTTATTTTTGTAAGACTATGCAAAAGATGGTTCAACTCTTACCAATGAGTACTGATCCTCTAATCCACCAACGTTTAAATTCAAGTTCATAAAATGACTTTAATAGGTCATGATCAAATATAGGAACGAAGATACAACGAGCTTGCATTGTGGTTCCTACGTGCCATGTCCCATGTAGAACCGGTGCATTAAAATTTATGGGGTTTGAAATAAATGTGGACTATAAATCATTTGATAATACATAAATTTTTCTTAAATCAATTTAGATGCGCTACATATTAACCATTTAAATTATGAGAACCGAAATATATTAGATGTTTCATCCGATATGCCCAAGATCAACAACGTGGGTATTAAGATATCTTCTTAATTATCTGTACTGTATCAAAGATCAAATTTCTATGAAATCTCATAATTTTGAAAGCACCTCCTTAGGTGTGAGACTACCAAAATTTCTATAAAAAATAATTAGTATTATAGTTAATTGATTATGTTTTTTTTTTTTAAATCAGCAAAAACACTACTTTGTCCTTTGTGTTGACATATATCCTTTAAGTATTATAAGCTCCAGATTTAGAACTTTTGATTTTTCTTTCTCTTAATTTAATTATTTTTGATTTTTATTAAATGTTGAGAACCTTTCATACAAAGTATAGTTGGAGGTGCTCTATGAGTGGCCATATAACATCCGCTTATCGTAACTCCTCTGAATGATAAAGTTTAATTAAACAAAGCTTTCAACATTTTTAGTATTACATTAATGAATACTAACCACCCTCATTATAATTAGATTTATTAACAATGACATAAACTAATGAAATAAGCATTTAATATTTACATTGACTTTTAAACCATAAAAATCTCAGTAACTCGACGAAACGCCAGATATCTTTTTACAAATGAGGAAACAGTAGGGTAATTACGTAGAGAAAGAAAAAAGTTTAATTAACCAAAGTGTTCAAAATTGTTGATATTACATTAATGAATACTAACCACCTTGGTTGTTATTAAATTTTTTTTATTAACAATGACATAAAGTAATGAAATAAGCATTTAATATTTACACCGACTTTTAAAACCATTAAAATCTCAGTAATTAGACAAAATACAGATATTTTTTTGTACAAATGAGGAAACAGTGGATAAATTACGTAAAGAAAGAAAATAGTATGGAACCCACAAAAAATAAGATAGGAACAAGAGTCACATTCCAACTAAAAATATTTATTTGTATTCTTTTCCTTTTTAATTTATTTTTTCGTTTTATTAAACTTACCAATAGTATTATTTACCTTTTCACCACTATATTAGAGCTTGGCTGGCTAGTAACATCAGAATATCTCTTTCTCGCTCTATCTATCTATCTGCAACGAGAAGAGATGACGTCAACTCAGTTACACAACAAATACGTAAGCTTTCGCTTTTAAGCTTCCTCTATGGTTCTGTCATAACTCCTAATAATGATTTTTTTATGTTTTGAACGTAGATGCTTGGAGATGAAATTGGTAAAGGAGCTCATGGTCGTGTGTACAAAGGAGTAGACTGGAAGAATGGAGACTTTGTTGCCATTAAACAAGTCTCGTTAGAGAAAGTTGTTAAAGATGATGATCTCAACACTATTATGGTTTGTTACCTTTATCTCTAGAGTGACCGACCACATGTGGTCTCGTACGTATTTCTCTTTAACAACTTCTATATTGACTTGAATCTTGGTGATGTTACATGTGAAACGTGCCTACACCAGCAAGAAATTGATCTTTTGAAGGTACCTTCTTTAGCTTTAACACTGACTCTGTGAAATGTAAAAACATATCAACCACCTTTCTGACATTTGGGTTCTTTTGAACTAATGGTTATGTTGGTATTTCATTGCAGAACTTGAACCATAAAAACATTGTCAAGTATCTTGGGTCGTGGAAGACAAAGACTGACCTTCACATCATTCTTGAGTAAGTGTTTTTTTTTGTTTGTCCACGGTGGAGCTCAAGTTCAAATCATATGCTTGTAGGTACGTTGAGAGTGGCTCTCTTGCAAACAATGTTAAACCAAATCAATTTGGACCTTTCCCAGAATCATTGGTGGCTGTTTACATTGCTCAGGTTCAATGTTATCTCTTTTTTTTTTTAAGTTGGGTTAAGTTTCTTTATGCCACAGTGTACTAACTATTCACTAATGAATACAGGTCTTGGAAGGCTTAGTATATCTGCATGAGCAGGGTGTTATACACCGTGATATCAAGGGTGCAAACATATTGACCACAAAGGAGGCATGTGTTCATTTTTTTTATTATTATTATTTTGGTTTCAAGATACTTAACTGTCTGATTCTTTCAGGGTGTTGTTAAGCTTGCTGACTTTGGAGTTGCTACTAAACTAAACGAGGCTAAAATTACCACTCAGTCATCAGTGGCTGGAACTCCTTATTGGATGGCTCCTGAGGTACACCATTGCAACATTTTTACCTGACTGTGTCTGCGTGTGTCAACGGATACTCAACTGCTGTTTCAGGCTATTGACATGTCTGGAGTTTGTGCTGCTTCTGACATTTGGGGCGTTGGATGCACTGTTATTGAACTTCTTACAGGTGTACCTCCTTACTTTGATCTGACACCCTGTGCAGCTCTCTACCGTATTGTTCAGGTTTTGACTATGTTTTATTTATGAGTTTGCATTTGGTTAAGTCTAAAAAATTTAGGGAAGAAGTGACAAACTATATATGGCCTTTCTATGGTATTCAGGATGATAGCCCTCCTATCCCTGATGGTCTTTCTCAAGGTATTACAGACTTCCTACAACAATGCTTCAAGAAGGTATATATTTAAGCAATCATGTTTAGTCATTTCAGCTACCTCTGCACTGAACCTCATGTATTGTATTGTGAACATTACAGGATTCTAGGCTGAGGCCTGATGCAAAGACATTGCTCTCTCACCCTTGGATACAGAACTCTAGACGGGCATTGCAGTCCTCACTTCGGAAAAGTGGGACCATCAAGTGAGAACCTGTGTTTCTTATCCCATGTTAGGGAACACACTAGTGTGCCTTGGTTCTAGTAAATGTTTAATGCTGTCTTTGGGTACTACTATGTCCGTTGCAGATATATGAAAGAAGCCGCTGCAAGTTCAGAGAAGGATGATGAACAAGATGAAGTACCTGGAAATCTTGAAACTGAAGTTTCTGAAGCTAGAAAGAACGAAGATCAGCCATCACATAGTCTTGGCCAAAAAGATGAAGATCACAGGCCTAGAAAGGTTAGTTGTGTTGTGTCATTCTCATCCTATACTATGTTTTGAGCTGATTGATAAGTTTTTTTTCTCTTGCCTAATAAGTTGCACAGAGTTACATTTGAGACATGTATTGTTTGTTTAGTGTTTTTCATTACAAGATTATGGTCTTATTGCAATAGTTTTCTTTATTTTGTTGAATAATGTGCTCAGACTAAAATGCTTTATTTGTATAAAAACGTTTCTTTCTTTTGAGACATAGGTTGTTAATAGCTACCTTGTACAGAGTTGAAGAGTTGCAAACTAACTAGATTTGTATTTTTTTTTCTTGTTGCTTCTATCTTAAAGGCTGTGAAAACTCCATCTAGAGTTGGTGGGAATGAACTGAGTAGATTTAGTGATCCTCTTGGAGATGCTTCTTTGCTTCCCAAGGGAAAATTAAATGAAGCCTCAACATCAAATGCCATCCAGGGTGATTCTCCTGTTGCAGATGGTTGTGATTCTTTCCTCTTAATGATGGGTGTTTTGAAAGATGATGCTATTGACATTGATGGCTTGGTATGTTCTGTCTTGAGAATGCAGGTTTGGTGCTACAAGTAAATATACTGGTGACACATTTTCTATCTTGTTTTGCAGGTATTTGATGAAAATGCACCCCCAGAAAATCTTTACACTCTGCAGGTACACATCATCCTCTGAGGCCAGATGTTTCCATGTTTCAGTGATTCCAAACCTTAGTATATATATTGGTTGAGTATTTTTTGTGTGTAGGCAGTGGAGTTCAGAAGATTGGTGAGCTCCTTAAGACCAGATGAATCAGAAGATGCAATAGTATTTTTCTGTGAGAGACTTCTTGTCATGTTTCGTCAGAGACCTGAACTGAAGTCAGTGTTTGTGACACAGCATGGTTTCCTCCCTCTAATGGATCTACTCTATGTTCCTAAATCTCCAGTATGTTTATCTTTTGTCCTCCATCATCAGTATTCAGTTTACGTTTATGTTCATCTTCAGTGTTTACTGTAAATACTTACTGGCTTATGTTTTATGAATCTTTTCTGATGTTTTTCAGGTAATATATGCTGTGATGCAGCTGTTAAATGAAACTGTTAAAGATAACAATGACTTCCATGAGGATGCTTGTCTTGTTGGTCTCGTAAGTTCTCAAATAGTTTAGTATGTTATTTTCTTTGTTGTGTAAAGTTGATGATTCCAAGTGATATGGCAGATTCCTGTGGTAATGAGTTTTGCTGGTCCTGGTCCTGAGAGGGATCATATACGTATGGAAGCAGCTTACTTCTTGCTGCAGCTTTGTCAATCAAGGTTACTAATATTCATCAAGTGTTTATACTTGCTTCTTCTTTTTTTCTGTAAGCCATTGAGTTGATTTGGTATCTTCTTTAACAGCTCAACGTTGCAAATGTTCATAGCTTGTGGTGGAATACCAGTTTTGGTGGGATTTATTGAAGCAGATTATGCCAAACAAAGGTGGGTACTGTCTACCATCTTCTTGTGGTGTTTTAAAACCTTTCAAGTTTCAACATATATGGTGGCTCAACCTCTATTATGTGCTACTAGAGTGTGTAATGATTTGAGATTTTTGTTTCAGGGAGATGGTTCATTTAGCTATTGATGGGATGCGGCAAGTATTCAAACTCAAAAAGTCCACCCCCAGAAGTGACTTCTGCCGTATAGCTGCAAAGAATGGATTTCTTCCTAGGCTTATCAACACTCTTTATAGCTTGAATGAAGCAGCCCTGCTAGCTTCTATTTCAGGGGGTTCACATGGTCAAGCTTCAGGGGCGCACTCTAGTCAACTTGACCAGCCTGAGTCTTCACTCAGTGTGATTGATCAGCCTGATGTGTTGGAAACAAGTCATGGTGGTGGTGAAGAGCCTTCTCATGCTTCAACTTCATATCCTCAAAGAACAGATATTCATCAACTAGATGGTGATAGGCCTAGATTGAGCAGTGTTGAAGCTAGACCTGGAAGTACCACATCATCTGGTTCACTTGCCCATATAGTCTCTGGAGATATTGCAAGTGAATATTTGGAGAAAGTGGCTGATTTGCTTCTTGTATTTGCACGAGCTGATACAACAGTCAAGTCACACATGTGCAGCCAAAGCTTACTCAGTCTTCTTTTCCGGATGTTCAACCGTGTAGAACCTCCTATTCTCTTAAAGGTACTTAAAAAAACATTGTGAAGTTCCTTAAGATAATCTTCATGTCACATACTTAACACTGCCTTTTGCAGATACTGGACTGCATCAATCATTTATCCACTGACCCAAATTGCTTGGAGACTCTTCAACGTGCAGATGCTATTAAACATTTGATCCCTAACCTTGACCTTAAGGATGTGGATCTTGTTTATCAGATCCATCACGAGGTTACCTCCTAGAATTTGCATATAGTTAACTAAAATACTTATAGTTTGGATTACTAAAAGTTTAAATCTGATGTAGGTGCTAAGTGCACTATTCAACCTGTGCAAGATCAACAAGAGGAGACAAGAACAAGCAGCTGAACACGGAATCATACCACACCTAATGAATTTCATCATGTCAGACTCTTCTCTAAAACAATACGCATTGCCACTCCTATGTGATATGGCACATGCATCTAGGAACTCAAGAGAGCAGTTAAGAGCACACGGTGGTCTGGACCTGTACATGAGTTTGCTGGATGATGAATCTTGGTCCGTGATAGCCTTGGATTCGCTTGCTGTTTGCTTGGCGCATGACAATGACAGCAACCACAAGGTGGAGCAGGTGTTGCTCAAGAAGGATGCAGTTGAGAAGTTAGTTAACTTCTTTCAGAGCTGCCCTGAGAGACTCTTTGTGCACATATTGGAGCCGTTCTTGAAGATTATAAAGTAAGTTAGTTAGGAGTGCATTGTGATGTTGTTGCAGCTTCTTTAGTCTCATTCTTGTGATTCTTGAATACAGGAAGTCATCTAGGATCAACAAGACACTAGCTGTGAATGGATTGACTTCGTTGCTTGTTTCAAAGCTAGACCACCAAGATGCGATTGTTAGACTTAATCTTCTGAAACTCATCAGGGTTAGTGAATCCTCAAATGTTATCTAAGTTAAGTTCTTGCTTGTCTGTTTTTTGTTTTGGGTGTTGAGTGTTTTTGTTTTTGACTCTCAGGCTGTGTACGAGCACCATCCAAATCCAAAACAGCTGATAGTAGAGAACAACCTGCCTCAAAAGCTGCAGAATCTGATTGAAGAGCGACGTGATGGACAAAGTTCCGGAGGACAAGTTCTAGTGAAGCAAATGGCTACTTCTCTGCTCAAAGCACTATACATCAACACAGTCTTATGAGTTATCCCTTGGGAATGCACATTCACTCCCATTTTTTTGCAAGAAGAATTCACCCTCCAAGTGTGTATATCATCTTCTTCATTTACAAAGTGGTTTTCACGTGGCGACTGAAAACTTTAAACTGTTAACTTGTGTCGCACTCATGGGAGAAGCGAGAACAATAAAAATAAATCTGAACCGATTCAAATTTGATATAAACACTAAATGGATCTTGTTTAACAGTATTTTGGGTTATGGATTTACCTCAACCATAATCGAACTGAAATGGATATCCGAAAAATCCAAAAATTAAAAATTTCACAAAAAATCAATTTAAATCTCTAATATGTATTTAAAATACATTAAGATATTATTAATTACCTGAAAAATAATTATGTATTACATGAATTAACTCAAATATCAAACTTAATATTTCTGGTTCACTTGCCCATATAATCTCTGGAGATGTTGCACCTCTGTTTTTGCTTCTCACTTCAACCAATTAACTCCCAATCCAAAAAAGTTTCCATCCCCAATCTGAGTTCACTACCATGAAACTGCAAAGCTGGCCACAACATCGGTTTCAACACTGCCCCAAAAAAAATCTCCACATTCAGACAATCAGACTATACGTACTTTCAAAAGCCCACATCAAGACCGCCAACTTAACTTCCTTTAGAGACCGAACATTGAAGAAAGCTCGTGTACTATGTTCCAAAGCTCTGCCCCACTCGTCCCTGACCACCCACACTGCACCTGCAATGGCCTCTTTTTTTTTTTTTGTTCTAGTCAAAGCCGATATTACATTTAACCCAACCAGTTATAGGACGACTCCATTTCCTAGTCATAACTCTGTTTCTCTGTTTTCAAACAGAGTCAAATAACTCATCTACTTCTTGCATAAGAAACCAATTTTGACCTCATAGAAATCACCTCATCAGACTGAAACATGTAAGGTTCAATTCCTAATACTCCTTCCGTTTCCGAAAAAAAGATTTATAGAGTACATGCTTATTAAGAGTGTTTATATTAAATTAACTATTTATTTTTACTATACACTTTCCACTAACTATCAATCAATAATATTTAATCAGTTCAAATATTTATAATTAATATTCTTGAAAGCATACAAAAGTACTTACAAAACATAAAAAATATATTTCTTGAGAAGTATTATAACTTCTTTGAATATAGGAAAAAATGTAATTCTACCACAAGTTTGATATCACTTTGCAAATTTAATTTTAATAAGTGATAATTTTCAAAAATACATTTAAATTATGATGAAAATATACTAAATTATTTTTTCTAAATATTTATAAAATATTTAGAAACTTAACCCCACCCCTTCAACACTAAATCCAAAACAATAATCATTATAGTGTAAATCCAAATGTTAATATATTTTTCAATCGATAAGTCGCATTGCAGATCATGCACAATCTTATTGATTATGCTTAATAATTCAGTTTAGTCTCGTTCAATCAACTGGCAGGTTTTAAAAGTATTTTATGATTGGCAAAACTAAATGTGATCATATAACATTGGAACGTATCTCTACTGTTAACACATAACAGAGATCACTCAAGCAGATAGGATCTTTAATATACGCACAAATAAAATCCTCGAAACCATAATTTTTAGAATAAATCTTAGAAAAAAAAACTCCAAGATTGAAAGCTTTCAGTCAAAAAAAAAACTCGAAGAAGAACTATTCTAATATTAACATTTAACAATCACGAAAAAATTAAATTTGTAAGAGAAGAAAAGGTTTGTAGAGGTAAACCTTATTTATACGGCTCGCGTTAGGTGTCCACGTCGTTTACTCTATGTAACGGGCCTTAAGGCCTTTGTTTTGGCCCATTATTATGTGAACGTGTGACCTAGAGGCTATATCGCGCTGCTAGAAAACACAAGACAAGATTCGCTTTAAGATCAGTCAACTATTTTGCATGAACCAACTAGATAAATTATAAGTTAGCCTTATCAAAAAAAAAATGTTTGATGAACGTTGAAATGTACAAAACTGAAAAAACATATGTTGTAACTTGTAGATTATATATCCGTTAACGTGGAATGAAACATATGTTGATATCCTTTTATACCATTTGTAAAAGAAAAATCAAAAAGAGAAATAATCGATACCTAGATAGCTGTTCCAAATTATCAAAGGTTATTAGAGCAAGATTAACGCTGGTCTCTTAGAATGAAGTTTTTAATTTTTCTAAGAGACTTTTATTAGCTTATAACTAAAAAAATTTAAGAACCGTTTCTTAAATAAGAAATATAAGAATCGTTTCTTAGCTGAAAAGTGTAAAAAAAAAGACAAATTTTACGTTAAGAACCCTATTTTAAGAGACTGTCGTTAGTCATGGCCTTATAGCTTTATCTGGAAAGAGCTATTGTATTAAAAATTCTCAGTTCACCCGAAGAGATGAGACTAATATTATGTGATATGATATGGTTTTGGACCTATGAAAATTACGTGCTTCGGTCCCAAACGTTTTCATATTAAGAAAAATATGGTATTTTCAGCCAATCAAAAGAGAAGTTGTATTTATCTTTGGCTTTTGCTTAGGAGGATTGGTTTCCTTCCATCATGTCTCATCCACTTTTCTTTTCATTCGCAGGCCGTAAAGATATGGACAAAATAGATTTGTGAATATGGAGAACATTCTGGAAAGAAGTCAAAAACAAAAGCAAAATATTATTAATCAAAAATTCAAAAGTCAAAACCATAGCCACTTACAAAAGCTTTCCAGGGTATTCCTCGAAGACACAAGCATGAACTGAGAGAAAAAAAAATGGTCCCATCATTGCTTTTGTGCATCTCACATGGCTTAACATGTTAGTGTCTGCATACCATCATCCCATACTCCGAATATATACCTTTTGTTTATTCTATTATCTAAGTTGGTCTGAAACTTAGCCAATGTAAAGTTAATCTGCTATGTCTTTCACACTAAATTTACAATTACTGATGTCTTCTTTTACATAAATATGAGTATTGACTATTGATTAGTGTCTTTTCAGGGTACGATTTACAATTACTCCCACTTTTGAGTTTCTTCTGTTTGCTGTGTTATATTGTGAAACGTTATTCCACTAGAATTTTATTAGGTAAACTCCGAGGCCATAACGTGATATGTTGATAAGAACATGCTGATACTGGCCACAAATAATTCAACGATACCCTCCAAAACTTCCCAGCTCATCGCATCATTGATCATAATTCATAGTACTGGAAGATGTGTGGTCGGTTATTATCATTTGTGCGGAATTAACGAATCCCACAAACATATACTTCCTCCATTTCTTTTTACATAATGTTTTAGAAAATCTATGTTGTTTCAAAATAGGTGATACTTTAATATTTTAAGGTATGTTTTGAGGTTTTGAAGTTAACTTTAACTTTATTGGAAACTGTTCAACCAATAAAATTTTACAGTTTTTTTTATAATTTGTTGAATTATTTTAAACTCATATCTTTAAAAATATTTTCTTTAAAAAGTAAAAATGTTTTAATCTACGTGCATTAAACTAAAACATCAAGTAAAAAAAACAGAAAGAGTATATAGTAGCATTAACTATGAAACATATAAACACAAATACTCTCATGCAGTTTTATTAATACCCGAAGTTTAAATTAAAAAGAGATATATAGTAGTCCAAATATTAGAAACAATAACAAAAAGCTCATGCGATAAAAAAAATAAAGTAAACAAAGGTAAAGGCAAGACAAGTAACAAACCATAACTGCTACTATGGTATGTAGAGATTGGTTTTAGAAGAGAAACTCAGATGCCAAAGCAGCAACAGATGCAAACAATGCTGGGACGAACATAGCAGCAGCATCTGAAGTAGGACTTGGAGCTGGAGACTCTGCCGTCTGAGCCGCCACATTTCCTACGGCTGAGAAAGCCACAATGGCCACCATCATCACCACCATAAGCTTCATCTTCATTGACTCCATCTCTCTTCTTTTTCACTTGGAAGATATTTAGTCAATATAGATTAATACTTGTGTGGTTTTGTTTAAGGTGTGGTGATGAGTTTGTGGTGGCCTTGTGGTCTTGAAAGGGTATTTATAAGCCAATTGTGTGAATGTTGGTTTATAGAGACAGCTCTAGGAAATAGTTTATTACATATATTACATAACCTTTTAGTAAAGGAAGCACTAACATACCATATAAATATTTTGAATATTGATATATATATATATATATATGCATGTGTGTATATTGATATGATATTTTGTAGATGTTATTGTAAATTGTGTTATTATTATTCGTGAATAAGAAAGAAACAAAACAGGTTGTCCAAAGAATTTGAACAGCTGGTAGAGATTGGCCGTATCATGGCCCAAACTATATTGTTGTTTTTCTCAACTACTCTGTTCCTTCTTTACAACCTCACCACTCATTCATTACTAAAGTTTCATATTCTAATTCATACCGTATTATATAATTTATATTATTTTGAAACATTTGTTCTAATTCATACGGTAGATAATAGATTAGACCAACATGTTTCTTTGAACATACGTAATTGTAATGAACCTTTGTGGGGATACGTAATTGTAATCCATTTTCTATTATGACTTTTATAACCTTTCGTATTCACTGTATCGAGCTTTAGATCATAATATGTGACGTCTATAATAAACGTGTGATCATCACGTTTAACAGTTGGCTTGTTCTGAAAAATTAGTTAATTAAGATTGCGTATCCATATTGTTGACTCATGATTCGTGTATCTAAAGATGACGTGTGAGCACTCAAAACCTAGGTTGAGATGAAACTCATCACCTCAAGGATTGGGACTTAGCTTAATTAGTTATAATCCTCTTTTATTTTTTTTGTCAAATTTGTAATATCATATAGAACTTAACTGTAAAAGTGATTGCGTAACTAAATGACCAATTAGCTGTTTCTTTCTCCTACGTTCATAGTTTCATATCATTCCAAACTATGAAAATGACCAACCACCCTCTTTCCTAGGATCCTAAGATCTTAGTTTTCACACTTGTTTAATGTCTTCTAATGTCGGCCACTTATTTTGTTTAAGAACATTATTAAAACAGTAGTATACTATTTTTCTTTGTACAATAAAGAAATACCAAAACATGCATCATTATAAGCATGAGGTTTCACTAGAATGTGGCCCCAACTAATTGTTGTTTCTTCCTCAGTTTCATACCAACATGAGTTGTTCTTTTTTCAAATTAAACAAATTTATGCTACATAAATACTCATGAAAACTATATAGACATATACTTTCACCATCCCATGAATGTTGATTTTCAACTTTTTTTATTTTATTTTCATGAGGAACGATCTTTTATATTTAGACGTTCAAATTAATTAAAGCCGATAAGCATATACTTATTTAGATTAGTTTTGGGGAACAAACAATCCAAACTAAATCAATCCAAAATTAAATTAACTCACATATAGTTTTAAAATAAAAAATTATTAGAAAATTAAATTATTAATTATTTCTAAGATTGAGAAATTCTTACAAAATTAATCAGTCCTCTGTATACATATTTAGTTAGAACAAGAGACCTCCAAATGCTTTTGTATATAAAATTAAGTTATTTGAAATCTTTTTTCATTTCTTAATAGTATAAAACTTTAAAAAATATTCATAAACATGTATGATGTCTTATTGAATTTGTAAAAAAAATTCTCAGATTCATAAATGTGAAATAGACTTCTTGAATGTAACTTATATGTACATTTAAGAAGAACTTTTTAAATGTGTATGAAATTTTCCTCAATTTGATACATATTCAATTATTTATATATAACATCGATCAAAAATTTACAAAGATGCTATTAAATATATATAATATTTTTATAGGATCAAGATATTAAATGCATGAAATTTCCAAAAGTTTAGGAAGAGTTATACATATTTAAGAATATTTTATTAAATAATATATATATATATATATATATATATATATATATAATTCAAACTCATTAAGATATTCATAATATATATATTCATGAACACATTTATGAATGTATTTAAAATACACATTTACAAAAAGAGTTTCTAAATTTTAAGAAGATATTATCTATATTTATCAATATCTTTCTAAATTTTAAAAGATATATACTTATTCAGGAAATGGTTCATAAACTCAAATTCAGGAAGATATCATACAAATTCATGAATGTTTTCATAAAGATTTTTAAAGAAAATTTGTATCAAAAACTAATTTTGTAAAAAAAACAATTTTCAATTTTTTGTTCGAAAATCAAAATTTTATATTTTTAAAAATTATGTATTTATATATATTTGTAGAGAATGGGTATAATTATCATTTATTTCTGTACTGAAACTTATTTTGGTTATTTTAACCTTTGAGAACTAGTTTGGAGACAACAACTTATATTAGAGTCATTTGATGTCATTTCTCTTTATTTAAATATTTATTGGTTTAAATTGTCCTAACTCTTATATATAACAATAAAACATATAAATAAGACAGTTTGTTGGTAACGAAAAGAATTCAACAAATATTTTATATATTCACATTTTTACAAAAAAATCATTTTTCTAACAACTTTTTAAAAATAAAAATCAGATTTTTTTAATATTCATTTAAACCCGGCTAAGTGTTAGAAATTTAGGAAAAAAAAGCTCAAAAGTTAATACTAGCTGACAAGATATTAAGCCCAAAACATTCAAAGGCCATCTCACTTGTTTACACTCTGTTCCCACCTATCCACAACAGCAACCAACACTAGTCAAGCAGAGCACCGGGGCTGTTTTTTATTTTTTGTAAAAAACTGGTTTATGTTGTCTTCTCCACTTGGTGATGATTGGATTCTGATTTGGTGTTTCTCTAGTATGTAAAGATATGTATCAAAACATTGTACTGGAACTGGTTTATGTTGTCTTCTCCACTATGTGATGATTGGATTCTGATTTGGTGTTTCTCTAGTATGTAAAGATATGTATCAAGACATTGTTTTGAAACTGTTTTTTTTTTTAAGTCTTATCCACTTGGTGATGATTGGATTCTGATTTGGTCAATAGTTCATTAGGTTGGAAGACCTAAGAGGCCAAGGTCTTGAACCTTATGCTTATAGCAGTTCAGCTCCAAGAGATATATAAGCATCTAGAAAATGGCTAAGAATCAAACAATGAGAGTGATCATGTTTCTATAGCCGGAAGAGTCGTTGCACGTAGAGCATATTTGAGAAACTTGCATCCTTGACTCTGAGGGATGATGACTCTGGAACTATTCAGGTTTACGTTATCTTCCTTTGTTTAGACCATTTCATATAGATAGATAGAATGCTTTATGTTTCCTTACTATTTCATCAGTGAGAAGGAAAGGCTTTCAGGTGATCAGTTTGAACAGATGAAAGGGTTTATAGATATTGAATATGTCTGGCATCACAGCTCGTTTGTGGAGATAAACTCTGTTTGAATCATATGTTTATCGAAATCTAGTTGTGATTGTTCTGTGCAGGGAATAGAGATCTTCCTGGAGCGGCCTTGGAGGAGAGAAACCATTCATAATCTCGTTAAAGAGATAACAGGAATCGATTCCAGTGAGCTAGGGAGATCATCTCGGAATTGACATAGACACAGTTCTTCTCTAGGCCATCTTCTTAATGAGGTGAATCTTCTTTCTTCAGACAGTTTACTATAATATCTGCAGATTTATGTTTCTTGTTGCCAGGTTTTTGAAGTTGTTGTAGAGCCAAAGCTTGTGCAGCCAACATTTGTATTGGACTATCCTATCGAAATCTCTCCCTTGGCTAAGCCACACTGTCGGTAAAGTTGTTTCTAGAGCTATGTCTCCTGGAAATGAGACTTGATACTCTGTCACAAACTCACCATCTTCTAGACCCATTCACCTAATGTTGTGAGAAGTTTTCTAACTGTGCATTGCGTTTTGTTTTGCAACAGGAAGCAATGGCAGGTTTTGACTGAAAGATTTGAGCTCTTCATCTGCGGCCGTGAAATGGCAAACGCATTCTCTGAATTGACTGATCCTGTGGACAAGGTATGTAGTCTTCCACATGTTTGTGACTTCTTGAATAACATTCTACATCGTACATGATCTGCTTTTTAATTTATCTTAGTGTTACACTGGATCATAAAAGATTAACGACTGATTATAAACTTTGGTAGAGGAGCATAAGGCAAAGCGTGGTAGTACAATGATTTTATTCTCGACGAGTTCTTGAAAGCGAAATAGATATACAACAATGCAGGAAAAATAAAGAGTTCCATCATTTTATTGGTGGTCGCTCGTCCTGTTTATCCCACGGTGGGTGGTGATGCAACATTTGTCACAAGTGTAGAACCATTCTGTTGGCTCTAGCTTCTACTTATAAACTTCATTTGTATCTTATCTATAGCAAAGTAATAAGATGATGCTTATCAAGCATGTAGATGTACGTATTAGACACATGTTGAGGGTAGTGGAGAAACCACTCGTTACATTTTCTTGTAAGAAGAAGAAGCTCCACCCTCTCCTCTCTTACTTTTTAGCTGAATTTTCTAATTGATTCTGTCTCGACAAAACATGATCTCCTGTTGTTTAGGTTAGGGACAAAGATAATAACAAAAGCAACTTTAATCATTACTTTCCAGTTTCCATTAATTTATTCGAATGTTGTTTAAGTATGATATACTTTATATTTATTTGTTGAAAAAGGACAATCTAACGCCAATGTTTTAGAAAGTATTATACAAAGATTCGTTGTTGTTTTTCAATGGAGATAGTTCTGGGCATACCAGGTATCGGCTATGGTAGGGTTTGAAAGATCCAATTAATATCCTAGCCATTTTCGATTCGGTTTTGTGCGGATATTTTGGATTCGTTTTGGTTTGGATAGTAAATTTACGAACCATCTAATATTCATAAAAATTTGGGTACCGTTAGGTTCCAGTTCCGATTCGATTATTCCAAGTAATTTGGGTGAAATATCGAGGTTTTTGGATAAAAATATGGAGTAATTAGGATGATTTGGATAAAAGCATCGGATAACTTTCAAATAAAAATATTTGAATACTTTTGGATAATTTTAGATAATTCAGATACTTTTTAATAATTTTATTTCTTTATTTTTTGTATACTTTAATAGATTATGAATTATATATATTTGGTTATGTTATGATATATATATATATATAACTAATACTTTTACATATACGGGTAATGTTTTGTTCTAGGTTCGATATTGAGTTGGCTCAGTTACTTAGGGCATGACTGGTTTTCCCGCTACCACCCGCAAACGCAGCTTTTGCAGTTGGTAGCGGTTGATGGCGTTTTGCAACAATCATAGAAAACGCTATAAATCGCTTCAAACTATTATAAACCTCTAAAATTCAAAAGCTGGTTCCAGCTAGCGTTTGCGGTTGCGGGCGGTTGCGGGAGGGTAAAAAAAATATTTTTTTTTTCAAAAAATTATATAAATAAAAGAATAAAAATATTCAATTAAAATTTTAAATTGCAATAATAAATATCCCAATATATATATATATATATATATTATATTTTAATTTATATTATAAAACTTTCAAGAAAAATATTTCTATATTTTTTAAAAATTAAATAGTATAATTTTATAAATATAATTTTTATATTTCTTACAATAATATGATTTTTAATATTTTTATAATTATATAAAATATAAATATTGCTAATTTCTTATTTAACTATTGCTGCATTTGGAAGTTAACCAGTCATAAGTATCCCGCAAACGCAACAATTTTTAACCGCTCTACCAGTCGTCCAAATCTCTTAATAACGCATAAAACCGCAACCACCTGCATCCGTAAACGTCCGCAACCGCAAACGCAACCGCTGCGGTTACACCAGTCAGCCCCTTAGAATATAGAAATATAGAAAAAAATTGGATATATGAAAGTTTAGTGCGATTCTGAATTTTGTTATTTCGGTTCGGTTCCAATTCGTTCCAATTCGATATTTTGGTTCCGATTTAGGGGATGCTGATAATGATTTTGGGTTTTATCTTTAGTGATGGATGAAGTTACTTATGGAAATGTATCTGACCAATTGACTGCAGCCTACAAGCAATTCTCATACATGTGTGGGACAAGTTGAATGGCTTTTGAGTTTGATTGATCGAGATCTATGTGCATCCTATGTCGCATCATTATTCTCTATATATTGGCACACGCATTATATGCATCTACACACCTATGTATATGAATATCCTAATACATACGAGTGATTTGCATAAATTTGGTATACCTACATGGAGACATCACATAGATATATAATTAGATCATATCTGGAAATGTCAACTGTAGAAAATATATATAAACTATTTTTGATAAGTACTTCCTTCACATGGAATGACTTATTCCATTAAGCATTAATCATTTAAATTTGCCATGAGTTGTCCAAAATTAATATATATATCAAGAATTACAAGATACATATATTTCAATGCATCGTCTAATGTTTTGCGACCAAAATTTATAATCTACTAATACCCTTCACCACATTCACATCAGAATAAGAGAAAGTTGTTGAAAAATTATAACAACTACAGTTATTATCAAAACTAAAAAAATAGAAAACTATAATAATAACTCTATACTCTTATAGATTATTAGAATATTATTTTATGATTTACCTCTATAAGATATGCACAATTATGTATATAATATATTCTTCTTGGTAAAGTATATGAGCCCATAAATATCAGATATCTGAGTTGTCTATTGATCGGATTTCGAAAAGTTGTGTCGACATACCACATCACAATCGCATTCAAAGTATTGTTTTATTGAAATATTAATTCTTATATATTTTGAATAAATAATGGAATATTATATTAAGGCTATTGAGTATTGAAATCAGAAACTTCTGTGAAATTATTCATCACAAATATTATATGGATAAATTCATACCCTTATAGGAATTTAAAATACAATTAACTATTAACTCTATATAAAGGTAACAGAAAAATTAACTATATAAACAAAATTATATATATGCAGTTATAACTGGAGAAATATCCTAAAATATTTTTATCACAAAAAAAAATTTTAAAAAGAAAAATAGTCAAAATAAAATTTATAAAAAGTGTAAATATATAATTGAACCCTTAAATTAATTAATTTAGTTTTAGAATTTAGAGTTCTAAGGTGAATTTTGATATGAAAAGAATTAAAAAAATATTTTGATCAAATTTTCTTAAAATACTATTTTGATGACAATATCTTAAAAATAGATATTCGAGAGATTTAAAAGATTTGATATAGTATCCAAGACAGAGACTTAGCAAAGGAAGAGTTATTTAGATGCACTTGAAAAAGCAAATTACTATATTCTTCTGATGTGAGTGAGTGACAAGAACAAAAGGGTTTGAAATTCTTATAACTGCGCCATCGTTGTCTCTCTCAAATCAAAAGTAAATTTTCTTTTTCAGATTCTTCTGCTTTTCCTATGGCTGATTGTTATCAACTGGAATCTATTTTTTTTGCAATTACGATACTTTCTGTCTCTTTCCTAATCTGATCAACGCTTAATCTAATGTTCATTGGATTCGATCAGAGAGGATTTATATGTATATTGTGGTTATATAACTCTTCTTTGGAAACCCTTTTGCTCTGTTTTATTTTTTTTCCAGAAATCAAATTCATGGGCACATAAAGTTTGTAACTTTAATCAAAAAAAAAGACAAAAGAGAGTCTTGTCTAATTGGTTGATGATTGGGTGTTTCAAAGACCCAACATATGTTTTGATGAGGGTTTTGCTGTGTAAGATCCAGTGCCCTTCTTTCTTCTGCTTCTGTAAGCCTTCTCCTCACATCTACGGACCAGGCTCGCTTAAATTGGAGAACACGCCTCCTCAAGTGTCTTCCTCCACTACTACTACTGTTGTTGTTGATGAGAATGATGACGATGATCATTATGTTGATGCACATGCATCAGAATGTGTTGATCATGTTGATGGTTTGTTGAATGAAGTTAGAGAAGAAGAAGAAGAGCAAGGTGGGATCCTGAAAAGCAGTCTAAAGAAAACGGCTTTAGATTCACCAAGGGAGAAGAAGAAGAAGGTACAGTGGGTTGATTTGATGGGGAAAGAACTTGCTGAGATCCGTGAGTTCGAGTCTAGGTTAGTCTTGATGTAAAGATTGAATCTTTAAATCAGTTTGAAGTGAAACTTTCACTGTGTTCTGCTTGAGAGTTAGTTGATTTGCATTTGTCTGATTACTCGTTTTTATTTGCAGTGAAGAAGATGATGCCAGATATGATGGAGATCAAAGCTGTGTTTGCGTTATTCTGTGATCAACTCAGTTTAGTTTCACGCGGAGATAAGGCAATGTTGAAAGGTGAAGAAGCTGTGTTCATCATGTGGCCTTGGCTTTAGAGTCCATACATATTGAGGTAGTACATATAGTAGAATCTACGGTTGTGTTCATCACCCAATCTACATTTGCTAGCCTGTGGTTATATGATGTTTCTAGATATAACATGGCAGCATTTTAGTATGGTTTTAGGATTGGGAAAAGAATTGCTTTCTGTCACACTTGTTTCTTTCACCAGTATGGTTTTAGGATTGGGAAAAGAATTGCTTTCTGTCACACTTGTTTCTTTCACCAGCTAGTGAATTGGTTTCTCATTCAGATTCAAGAAGGTTTTAAATATTGAATCTCATTATATGCATTTTAGCATATGGTTGTCTTGATCATGTAATGTATACTTTTATGGTCTTATTATCACATATAGAAGCCCTTTTCACTGGAAGAGATGCCTATTAAGGCAGAGCCTTCCTCTTGGCCACAATGCTGTGTGTTTGAGAAAGATCCAAGATTTGTAGACTCTCTAGATCTCTAAAACTGAATATGTTTCAGGTTAGGATATGAATGTGAGTTGATTGATGGGTATGAATTTGCTTCATATATGTTCAAGTATATGGTTTAAGTCATTACACTTGCACACTTGATGAGCTACTCTTGTTTAGGAATGTTCATCTACCACTCCTCTTTTAAGAGCAAACACCCATGGTCTACCTCAGTATCCATACCCTGGAACAAGACAGAGTCAGTGATGAAGAAACATGAGTTTTGATGTTATTGTCCAATCTTCCATCAATGAATCAGAGTATTCAGACTAACATGAGTTGTCCATTGGGTTGCCTGCAGGAACTGGTATAAAAGAGGGCCCAATCTGGATGTATTGTTGATTTGTGGTGAGATTAAAAGACCACTAATAATCCATAACTTAATAAAGAGGCCCAATTTGGATAACCTATTAAATATTCAGAATCGGCCCATTAACTTCGAATAAAAATGTAAATATCTTAATTTCTTCAATATATTCTCTGTAACTTCCTCTAGAAAAAAATATTTACATATAAGGTTTTGACTAGACATATAAAAGTCACAATAATATAATATGTTGACAATTATAGGGGAACTTTTACCCAATTTTGCCTCTTTTTTCAATATATTTTAGATTTCCTTTTTTTGTCAAATATATATTTCAGATTTATATCTATTTAAAAGATTACCAATTTATATTGGATGGGAAATTTCATGGTAATTACCAAAACCAGAAGGTCTAGTCTTTATAACAAAAAAAAAGAAAAGAAATGTCTTAAAGTGAATTAAAAAAAAAAGATAAATAGAAAAGCAAAAGGTGACGCTCGTGGATCTATTTGAATCACTCGAAGGTGGAGAGCCAAAAACCCTTTTTTTCCTCTTCTTCCCCCTCGAAGAAAAACCCTTCTCTTTGCTTGGCGGCTGCGGCCAAATCTCACCACCCTTCTCCTTCTCCTCCCTTAAAACCCTAGATTCGATCTGGGTTTCTCTGATTCCTTCTAGGGTTTCTATCTCTCTTCTCTCTTTCGGTCGCATCCCGTTATCCGAGAAGGATCTATCAATCTTCGTTTGCCGAATCTGCTCTCATGGCTACCGTTGCTTCACCTGCTGATCGTATCCTTTGCTTTACGTTTCTCGATCTGTATTTTTTGAATTGGATCTCGATTCGAGCTTCGTTTTCTCTCACTCTCTCAGTGCTGTGATTTGGTTTTCGTTTCGGATTTGTATGATGTTACGTAGATTTAGGGTTTTGTTTCGTGGGTTTAGGGTTTTCTTTACCCTCTCGTGGGAGTAATTGATGTGAAAGTAAACGATTGATTGATAAAGATGCTTGCTTTTCACTATTCAAAGCTCTTTTGTTTCCTTTGACTCGCATTGTTTATTAGAATCTGCGGATATGTTGCAGAAGCTTACTTTGGATTCACAAGCCAAAGGTTCGGAGATTCCTGAGCCAAAGAAGGTGTGAAGCTGCTTTGTTTTTCGTCTTACATTTACACTTAACAGTTTTTTAACAAGCAGTGTTCTTTTGTGATTTGTTTGTGCAGACTGCTGTTTACCAGTATGGAGGTGTTGATTTACATGGTCAAGTTCCTTCCTTTGACAGATCATTGACACCATTGCTTCCCAGTGATGCCGCGGATCCTTCAGTTTGCTATGTTCCAAATGCCTACCAGCAGCCCTATTATTATGGTAGTAGCTTCATCCCTAATCTCTATACGATCTTGAATCGTTACTTATTTACTTCACATGTTGATAACAAATGCTTAACAAGTTTGTTAACTTTCAGGATATGGAGCGAGTGGTCATGATTGGAGCGAGTTCACTGGCTACAACCCTAATCTTGAGGGTGTGGACATGAATGCTGTAAGTGTGTGTTTAATAGGTCCGATGTGTCTTTCATTTTCTTCACTTTTGCTCTTGTTAACATCTTTGATATTCTTTATCAGGGAGTTTATGGAGAGAATGGATCTCTTGTGTATCCTGGATACGGGTATGGTGCATATCCTTATTCGCCAGCAACTAGCCCTGCTCCACAGGTTGGCGGAGATGGGCAGTTGTATGGTGCTCAGCAGTACCAGTATCCTGCCTTTTTCCCCAGTGGACCTTTTGCTTCGTCTGTTGCTACCCCTACCCAGGGAGATCTCACTGCAAACAAAGCTGGTGGTGTGAAGACGCTTCCTGCAGAAAGCAAGAATGTTGCATCTGCTGCTGGTATGGCAAAAGGAAGCAATGGACCAGCTCCAGTGAAACCAAATAACTTCAACACCTCAAGCCATTTCTATGGTAATGGTGGTCCTGGAAGTGGCTTTGCTACTGGTTATCAGGATCCTAGGTTTAGCTATGATGGGTATTATGGTCCTGTATCGGCTTACGATGCCCCTAAGTATTCAGATGTGCAGAGATCCGCTACAGGTAGTGGAGTTACATCCACCTATTCGAAGTCAACCAGTGTGCCTTCGTCGAGGAATCAAAACTACCGCTCAAATTCCCATTACACGGTATGATATATTTCTAAATTTATTTGTATTAACAAACGCTATTATGTTTCATTTGCCTTCAATCAATGTGTAATCTATGCAGGGTATGCACCAAGCTGCATCAATGACAAGCTACGGTACAACTCAGGGACTGTACAACAGGGTGTATCAAAACAAGTTTTATGGCAACTATGGTAGCTCAGGGAGATCTGGTATGGGTTATGGTCCTTCTGGGTATGATTCAAGAACAAATGGAAGAGGATGGGTGAACACAACAGACAACAAATACAGAAGCTGGGCAAGGGGTAACGGTTGCTTCTATGGAAATGAAGATGGTTTGAATGAACTCAACAGGGGACCTAGAGCAAAGGGAACAAAGCACCAGAAGGGTGATTCAGAAGATAGCTTAGAGGTCAAGGAGCAGACTGGTGAATCAAATGTAACTGAGACTGTGGAGACGGAGAACATCTGTATTGTTCCTGACAGAGAACAGTACAACAAAGAAGATTTCCCAGTGGATTATGAGAATGCTATGTTCTTTGTGATCAAGTCCTACAGTGAAGATGATGTGCACAAGAGCATCAAATACAATGTTTGGGCTAGTACACCAAATGGAAACAAGAAGCTTGCTGCAGCATACGAGGAAGCTCAGCAGAAGCCTGGCGGCTGTCCTATCTTTCTCTTTTTCTCGGTGCGTATATAATCCTGAAATCAAATACACTGCATTCTACATTTTTCTTGATAATGCTTGAGCTATATTAACCTTTTTGGTCTTCCAGGTAAATGCCAGTGGGCAATTTGTTGGGCTTGCTGAAATGACAGGACCAGTTGATTTCAATACGAATGTGGAGTACTGGCAGCAAGACAAGTGGACTGGCTCTTTCCCTCTCAAGTGGCATATTGTGAAGGATGTTCCAAACAGTTTGCTGAAACATATTACCCTTGAGAACAACGAGAACAAGCCCGTCACCAACAGTAGAGATACACAAGAGGTAAGAGGCCTGTAAAGCTTTTACGTCTCTTTCAAGTTATGTCTTTGATTTTGTTTTTCTGGTGTTGAAGTTTCTTTTGTGGGATCTTGTTATAGGTCAAGTTGGAGCAAGGTTTGAAGATTGTGAAAATTTTCAAGGAGCATACTAGCAAGACTTGCATTTTGGATGACTTCTCCTTCTACGAGGTTCGGCAGAAGACAATCTTGGAGAAGAAAGCCAAGCAGCAGCAGACTCAGAAACAGGCAAGTATAAGATAGCAATTCTATCAATCTTTGTACTTATAGTTTTACAACTCGAGTGTTTCCTCTAACATTAAATGAACTAACTTCAACAGGTAAGTGAGGAGAAGACTGCAACAGATGATAAAAAGGAATCCTCAACTGCTGATAAGGAATCTCCTCAAGCTGGTCATCAAACTACTGGTGCTGTCAAGGTTGATGAGAATGGGTCTGTTGCTAAACCAGTTGGTGTGGTGGCAAATGGTTGCTAGGTTAGTCCATGTTGCTCACGGCTAGAGCATTAAAGGCAACAAGAGAGAAGAAGATATGAACATTCCCGTTTACACATCCTCTTGAGAACAAGAAGTGCCGTGAGCTTTGAAGCATGGAAGGAAGGAGCTTTAGTACCTGAGGCTTGTTTTTTCCTTAGAAGTTAAAATCCCAGTTTTTTTTTTGATCTTTTCGTGTTCTCATTTTTCCCTGTCTTTACAATTTTCAGTTTTCTTCATTTTCATTTTCTGTTGATCCTCCTGCCCTGTAAAAATGCTTATAGGTCCTACCAAATGGTGGGAAGACTTAGAGAGAAGGACTTAACAGCAGGGTGGGATTTATTTTCATTTCTTTTGGATTTTAGGTAGATGTTTTGTTCTTCTGTTTCTTGTTTTGGTTCGGACTTAACTCTGTTTGATTTCTTTTAGCATTTGATACTTGTGGCCTTGGCCTTTCTTTCTTTGGAATCATTTAAAATTTTCAATATAGGAAGATTATATTCAACTTTAAAACTTAATGTTACACATGAACTGAAAAATTAGTAGGTTCATGCAAGTAGATATAGAAACATCAACCATTCAGAAAGATGATAAAATTTAAAGGCGAATTGCATACTGAAGCTGGATCTTCTTTAACTCTGATGAGTGGATATATATACTCAAAGGCTTTGTAGGTTTCATCTCTAATGTGATAGTGAAGTGAATCCTCGGTTTTTTGGTTCGGTTAGGATAACCTAAATCAAACACAGAACCGGTTTCATACAAATTGAAAATTCACAGTTAACAACATCGCAAGTTGTGGTAACAAAGAATGGTCCTGAGATCATTATCATCATTCACCTCCATTGTTTCTCCATAAACGATGACAAAGATCTTGAAAACTGTGACATAAACGACACTGATGACGTCTCCTTATCCAAGCCCTCCTCATCTTTGTCTCTCCAGAACTTAAGGATAATCAGATTCTCCTCCTCAGTCGACCTCTGAACCACAATCCTCGATGCATAACCTTTCTCCCTCATCACCAAACAAATCTCTGACGGGTAATTCGAAGTCAACGTCACCATGTAGAACCAACCTCTCTCCGAAAGCAAACCACCAACCACAGGCAAGACTCTATCAATAACACTCCTCCCATTCTCCCCTCCAGCCCAAGCAGAAGCTATACCTTCCATACCAACCTCATACTCAGGCGTTGGAACATAAGGAGGGTTCACCACCATCACATCCACCAAGCCAGCAAGTCTCTCCTCTAAACAAGAAGCTATATCCGTGCAGACAACCTCAGCAGAGACACCATGCGCTTGTAATGTCTCGTTCGTCACTCTTGCAGCGATTGGGTTCGTGTCTGTGGCCAGGTAATGAACATTGGGAAGGTTCTCTTTGAGGAGAAGGATAAGTGAAGTGATGACATATCCACTTCCGCAACCAATCTCCATGTGGTTTATAAGGTTGGTTTGGTCAGCGAGTAATGCGTCAACTAGAGCAAATGAATCGTCACAGGGCTCGTAGACCTCATGGTGTGAGCTTACACGCAGGATATCCGCGGTTCTTGATGGCATTTTGGTCATGACAGTCTTACCACAAACCAAACAGTACAGTTAGAAAGGTTGTAACTTTGAGAATGTGTCTAAAGCAAAATCATCAAAAACTAGGATTGATATTGAAAGTTTGAAACTTTATGATTCTCAGATCATATTCGTAATCATCAAACGTGAATACATTGTGAGATTAATCGTGGGTTCCTAATCCTACACAAACAGTCTCTCGAAGAAGTAACAGTAAGACAGAGAGTTACTCACTGAAGAGTTAAAGAGTTGAGCTTTTCTTTGGGTTAGTCTTCGGAAACGTCGTGGAGGATTGTTTTCACGAACAAGGAGGCAACGGCTACGGCTACGGCGACGGCGAGTGAATAAGAGCAAGTGTGATATAAGAGCGATTGAGTTAATAACGAGCCATTTAATGGGCTTAAAGGCCCCTAAATCGAACGATTGAGAAATAGCAAATACTCTTATTCCAGCTTTGACTTTGTTTAGATCTTTTTCACGTAACTTGTTATTCACGTGACCAATCATATGGGGAAATGCAGAAGACCCATTGGTAAGCATGACTCAAAACTAATCAAACTTCTCATATATTACATGTAACAATATATATAGAAGAATACCTTAAGATAGACATCAAAAATATTTATCACTAAAATAGATTTTAAAAATATAATAATCAAAATATATTTTATTAAAAAAATGTAAATATACATTTATACATTTTGGTTTAATGAATCTAAACTTAAAGTTTAAAGTGATGGGGTTGAGTTTTGGAAGTGAAGTTTAAAATTAAAATATATATATATATATATATATATTAAATTTTTAATAAAAAGTTTATTTTTAATATTTTGTGTTTAAAATTTATTTTGTGACAAAAACTTTAAAAATGTTTATCTGAAAGATTTTCCTATATATATATTTGAGAAAAAACTATATATATTTGGACTTGACTATACATAGAGAGATTTGACAATTATGTCAGCGTCGTTCTCACCACAGTTGGTTATATGTAATTGTCAATGCATGCAATGCAATGAGTGTCTACTTTTATAATCTTTGTTCTTTTCTCTTTATACTTGCATGAGACAAAAAGTCCAACGTTAATAATTAATTGGGTACACATGATTCTTTTAACTCATTGTTGAACTTAAAATTTAAATAATACAATAAATTATATATAATGTGAAAAATAGTTCAATGAATTATATTCACCTCTTTTTATTTATTTTACGAGACATCATTTGGAGCAATAAGAAATCAAAAGTTATAGGACTGGATCATCGAGATGAAAGATCATTACATGTCATCATAACTTAGAGATGATTAGGTGGATCGTTTCCATGATGAGGAGATCTAGAAATACTCCCTCTAAACCCAATCTTCATTCCTTTGTTGATGTGTAGACTTCCAATCTCTTTTCCTATATTATAATTCGATAAACCATGCATGTAACAAAATAGTGAAATGGAATTTCAGTATATGTATGCATATATCAACAATATCATTTTTGTATAACATGTACACAAAATTGATACTAGTTTAGTTACCACACCTTATCGGGTGTTACTAAAAAAATCAATTTCATAAGAGAAGTGATGGAAACTTACTTGTCGTGCGAGATGGGTTTAGTGCAATAGACAAAACGAGCATCAAACCAATTAACAAACTCAACTTCTAATTCATCTCTTTTCTTCTGATAAGCGTTACCACTTTGAAGAACGCTTGAATCGTGCTGCTGGTCTTATAAAAGATTGATTAATCATTTGGACGTTTTAGTTTATCGATGAAGTTGCGTGAGATTGTTTGATTAAACGGTCAAATTAGACTACAGGCTGTCATGTTGAATCTGTACATAAATAATCTTATTACAATAAAATTTATTTGTGAATTTTCTCAAAAATATAAGCACCATTTTCTTTTGAGATAAATACCAAAATAGACCTAAAAAAATTTTTGTCCCAAAAATAACATCCAAAGAGAAAAATGACAAAAATAAACTTTATTAAAGGATGTAAATATATATTTATACATTTGGGTAAACTAATCTAAACTTAAGGTTTAGAGTTATGGGATGGAGGTTTTGGAGTTGAAGTTTAAAAATGAAAAAAAAATTAAAAAATATTAAAAATTTTAAAATAAAAAAAAGTATGTTTTGGTCATTTTTTCTCTCAAGGTCTATTTTTTGACAAAAACTTCAAAAAAAGGCTATTTGAGATATTTGTCCATAAATAAGTAATATAGGATTATGCTGCAAAGAAATTACAAAGCTTTGGACTACTTGATCTAAGTTACTAAATGAAAGTTTTCATCCTGCTTCAACCAGATGTTTACTTTTAAAGAAAAGTAGGCACCACTTTTCTTAATATATATTTTTCGTTGTATCAATTACCACCTTTTTCTCCATTTATGTTATTTGTTTTACATACTGGCATGTGCCATGAGTCCACACCAAAAATAAATAAGTACTACAGATTGTGAAGCAAATAAATTACACAGCTGCAACGTTCAAATATTTGATGAAACAATGTATAAATTATTAATCATTATATATATATATATAGTCCGAATATTAAGAGTTCAATTGTAGTGCATGAAAGACATACAATCAATATACATGTCCATCTAACATCCATGATCCATATGCGGCAGCTCTCATGATGTATCTCCAGCTAACAACATTAGTGACGGCCCGCGGATCCTGACTTACTAGGTGATGCTTTTATATTCACTGATGGATAAATAAACTTTGATTAGTAAAATAAAATGGAATATAGAGAACATAACCTGATGATAAATATTTGGAACTCCTTACAAAGTTTTCGGATTTGGTATGGCTGAATTGAAGCTGCGTTAGATGAAATCGCCAAAGAGAGAATCAAAAACAAAGCAACCAACCACAAATTTCTCTTCATTTTCTTCTGTCTTGATGTTGTTTCGTAGGTGAAATGTTTTTAGTTGTGTGTTAATACCAATTACATATCACAACGTAAGGTCTCTATATATATATATATAATGAGTAGGTAGCGTGGGGAAAACATATAGCCTGGCCTGAAGAAGAGTCATGCATGGACGTAGACAAACATGTTTAATCATACAATTATGTCATTGTCCTCCAGTTACGATGGGCTTCATCAAACACGACCAAGTCCCATGACTTTCCAATAAACACACAAGAAAACCTGTTTAGTGGCGAGATTATGTCTGATCTTCTTGTTTTTATTGATTTAAATAGAACTATACAACTGAGAACTTGAATCAATGATGATTCATACAACTTAGGAAAAATGGAAAACGTTGTGAACTGATATATACTTAAGACTATAATACAATCTCAAGTTATTTGCATAAACAACAACAAAGACTAAGTCCCCAGAAATTTAACGTGACATATATAGCTTGTACAACTCAACCTTTATGCCCACATCATCAATTCTGGTCGAGAATTTTCAAAATCACGAATAAGACTAAGTAATAAAGTCTACGAGTGGTAACTTAGTTCGTCGCCTTTTGCTATCTAGCAACATTGGTGCGCAGGTGGTGATTTACTACCTGGTGTGCGGATCGAGCCAACTACATAAATTAACATTAATTATGAGTTAAATAAAGAGAAAATATATATATAACAAACCATATATATATATAAGGATAGCTATATTTAAATGGAGCTTAATTTTTGTTATGTATTACTCACCTAGTTTGCGGGTTTTGTATGGCTGAGCCGAAACCATATAATAAGATGAGATCACCAAAGAGAGAAACAAAAATAAAGCAAAGAACCACAACTTCCCCTTCATTTCATCTGTGTTTGTATTTGTTTGTTGTAAGTTATAAAAGTTTTATGTATATATGTGTATTTATATGAACCAAAGATGTGACTAAGTTTAATCATAAATCAATAAATAATTAGATGGGTCTTTCTGATGATTTTCATTCATCTTTTTATTTCAAATCGGTGATGATACATTCTTTTAAGATATAGTTCTCTATTATTCATAGATTTTCTTGGAGGGTAAGTTATGGAGAGAATATTGATTTAAAAATTTATGAGAGTGAAATTAATTTTTTATAATATGAGTTTCAAATAACGCGTGAATGAACTCTGAAATGAACATAAAATACAGATATGACAAAAGAAGACTTTGAAGAAGAAAAAAAAAACAAAAGAAGACTAGGTCTTGATTCTTATGGTTTGTACGTTATAATCTGCTATTTTCTACTTATACTTGCAAGAGACAAAATGTCCAGCGTTAATAATTAATTAGGTACAAATGATTCGTTTAACTCATTGTTGAACTTAAAATTTAAATAATACAATAAACTAGATATATATGTAAAAAGTTAGATTAACGAATTATATTCACCTCTCTTTTATTTTCTTTTACAAGACATCATTTGGAACAATATGACAACACTTTACAGAATAATAAGAAATCAAAAATTATAGGACAGGATCATCGAAATGAAAGATGATATACATGTCGACATAACTTAGAGATGAGTAGGTGGATCATTTCCATGATGAGCAGATCTAGAAACACTGCCTCTAAAGCCAATCTTCATTCCTTTGTTGATATGTATATTACCAATCCCTTTTCCTATTTATAATTCGATAAACAAAATAGTGAAACGAATTTCAGTGTATATGTATGCATTTATCAAACAATTGGATCATTTCTATATTAAACACACAACTAACTGTTACTAGCTAGTTTAGTTACCATACCTTATATGTGTTACTAAGAACATCATTTTTACAAGTGATGGAAGTTCAATTCAATCCAGAAAAAGATAGGTGATGGAACCAAAGTTGGGTTTAGTGCAATGACTTTTGATTTCTTTTTATTCTGTAAAGTGTTTAGACGAGCATCAAACCAATTAACAAATTCAACTTCCAGTTCATCTCTTTTATTCTGATTAGCTGTCCGACTTTGAAGAACGGTTAATCCTGGTCAAATAATATAAAGAAAAATCTTGTTGTTAATAACATGATTAACCATAGTCTCTTAACTAAGGTTTTTAACTCATTTAAGAGACGTCTCTTATAGTTTTTATCCATAGCTAAAAATTTTAGTTAAAAGACTGAGGTTAATTATGACCTAAACCGTCTATTATTTGCAAAAAAATGATGCTTCTCAGACATAACGTCAACGAATCATTTGGGATTTTTGTTTTATCGATGAAGTTGCGTGAGATTGTTTAATTTAACGATGTCAAATTAGACTACAGGGTGTCGTTTTTAATCTATACATAAAATCATCCATCACAACGACACTTATTTTAAAGAAAAGTAGGCACCATTTTCTTAATATTTTTTTTCTTTGAATCAACTAATTAACACCTTTTCTCCAATTTTTTTGTTTGTTTGTTAGGTACAGACTTGCATGTCCCATGAACAAAATAAATAAGTACTATAGGATTATGCAGCGAAGAAATTACACAGCTTAATTTTCGACTTGATCAACTTTGAAACATTTGACGAAATAAAATGTAAATTACTGATCCATAGACGGCAGATCTTCCGCTTCTTTCGCCTTGCTAGCAACATTGGTGACGGCCCGCCGATCCTGACTTACTTGGTGATGCTTCTATATTCACTGTTGGATAAATTTTAACTTTTACTTAATAAAATAAAAATGGAATATAAGGAGAAAAATCGGATGATAAATATTTGGGACTCCTTACATAGTTTGCGGGTTTGGTATGGCTGCGTTGAAGCTGCATAAGATGTAATCACAAAAGAAAGAACCAAAAACAAAGCAACCAACCACGAGTTTCCCTTCATTTTCTTATGTCTTGATGTTGGTGTTGTTGTGTAATATGTGTGTTTATACCAATTAGAGATCACAACGTAAGGTATATAAATAATGAGCAGGCAGCGTGAGAAAAACGTATAGCCTGACCTGATCCTTTTTAATTAAAGCTATGATACATCTCACATTATTTTCATAAACAACAACAAAGACCATGTCTCCAAAAACCTATTTAATTAACGTGACATATATTTCTTTTACAAAACTTTTATGCACTTATGGTGTCATTAGCCGAGAATTTTCAAAATCACGAATAAAAAGACTAACTAATGTAATCTACTAGCGGTCTCTTAGTTCGTCGCCTTTTGCCATCTAGCAGCATTGGCGCCCTGGTGGTGATGTACTACCTGGTGTGGCGATCATGCGAGCTATATAAATTAACATTAATTATAAGTTAAATAAAGAGAAAATATATATATAAGGATAGCTGTATTTAAATGGAGCTTAATTTTCGTTATGTATTACTCACCTAGTTTGCGGGTTTTATATGGCTGAGCCGAAACCATATAAGAAGATGAGATTACCAAAGAGAGAAACAAAAATAAAGCAATGAACCACAACTTCCCCTTCATTTCATCTGTGTATTTGTTTACCGAACGTTATAAAAGTTTTACGTATATATGTGTATATATAGGAATTAGGAACCAAAGGTGTGACTAAGTTTAGATGTAGTTGAATGGGTCTTTCTGATGCTTTTAATTCATATTTATTAATATGTCCCACATTGTGTGAAAAAAAATTCCTTCAATATATATGTGATGTGGCAATCTTTTACTATTGAGTTACCTTTTGTGTAAGAGTTAAATCATCACTAATATAATTTAGAGTCATGATAAAAGTTTAATAGAAGATTTTTCACATAAAAAAATTCTTACCTATGTAGCATGTAAAAATGATTTATTTTGTTGCAGTATTTTGAGATGTTTGGCTTGAATGATTTCCTATTCATCGTTTCTCAACCAGGAGCTATTGATATATGTCACATTATGTGGGATAAGGTTCGTTGGGAAATATAAATGTGATGTGACAATTTCAGATATGGCTAAAAGAAGACTTTGAAGAAGAAAAAAAACAAAAGAAGACTAGGTCTTGATTCTTATGGTTATACGTAGATGATTTACTCACTCTTTCTCTTTGAAAAGTTAAGCTCATCTACACACGTTTAACGATTGAACATTATGTAGTTTCTAAAACAAATATTAAATGCAATTTTGTTGCTGTTGTTGTAGTACCTTTGCTAACCATGAAAAAAAAAAAATCTAGTTGACATGAGTCACAACATGCTCGACATATCTTCACTTCGACTTCAACATAGTCCTTCTAACACGTTAACAAAATGCTCATACACTTGAAGGCTCTAAAATCAGTACGTGGGTTGAATACGCCAATGAAAAAACAAGAAGGAAATGTTATCAGCCACAATATTCCCTGCATTTCTTTGTTTCTAGACTTGCAGATTTGGTGAATATGTTGTGGATTCATCACTTAATAGGTACTTACATCGATTTAATCGTTGACGGAAGCTTCAACACTTGTCAAGCTTTTTTTCTTTGATGGCATTAGTTAAGTTTCATAATGATGATTACTTTTCAAATTTCATACTGGCGATTTCTTTGGAAACTATAAATTTCCATCAAATATAACACATATCTATTTTTACCAAAGTTTCTGTAGTGGTGTAGGGAATATAATATTATGTAGGATAGGTAGGTTATTAGATGACTGTAAATATTATAGTAGAATTTTAAAAAGTGAAAATCATCATTTTCTTAACTTGCGAAACCTCTTTTTTTAACCAAGAAGTATCTGGATTTATGACCCAAATAATCTCACAGGTCCGAAATTGACCGATGCTAGTGATATTTTTGACCTAAAGCATCTCTCCTCATGTGAATTGAATCTGGATGTTAGTAATTTCAGCAGTAACTCTTTTACCACCAGAACTAATTCATCATGGTAGTCTATTCAGTTTTTTACCTCAGTACTAACTTTTTTGTTCAAGAAAACTATAGAATATTTCTTTTGATTTTTAAGTAAAATCAAATTTAATTTTTTTTTAACAAATTTTATATTGTTGATGACAAAATAATAATAATCTTATATTGTTTATTCATTTGAATCTTAGTAGATTCGCTCGTGATGTGAAGGTTTTTAATAGTCAATTTTTATGATGTCAAACTTACGCAAATATAAGGTTTGTGCATTGCAATAGACATAAGGTTTAGATTTTTTTTCTTATTCAATAATTATTTTACGTGTTGATTTTTATTACAAAGAAAAACTGATTAATAGATTTTTATATTGAATAGGGCCCTGGAAATCACAGGTCCGGTTCTGCTTAATTGATCTATTAAATTGTATGTTCTTATCAGTTTTTAAGATAACCACTTGGCTTTTCTAGTTGCGGTTCTTTTAGCCATTTTAGCTTTTGTATTTGGTTTCTTGAATAATTTCTCCAGTGTGGGCGAGTAAATATAATCTAAAATCTTGTTTGGCTAAAAAAAAAAGTTTGTCGAGAAAAGAATCAAAACATCAAGCTATTATATTTTTCTTATTATTTTCACTTAAACTATATATTTACATACCATTTAAAAAAAAACATATGACGCCTTATACTGGACTTGGGCCTGCGGCATGAGGAGGTTCCCTCCGACTCCATTGACGACTACCCCGTGGCGATTTACTCGGAAGTGCTCTGATCTTCTTTATCTTTCGAATGTGAATCGTTTCTGATATGTTTTCTTCTTCTATATAGTTTTAAATATGAAAACATGAATTGATTTACAACACTAGCAATTAATATCTTACATGTAAAAGTAACAAATAAATTAGCTTTTTACTCTTTTTTCGTAGTTTTTTTTATAACCGGGGTGAATCCCAAAAACTTTATAGCCGAGAAGATAAATTAGCTTTTACTCTCTTTTTATAGTTTCGTTAGTAGTTACCTAACTACTCAAAAAAAAACTAAGAACTACTCAGTTGGCATACATAGGAAAGAGAATGAAAAATATCAATAGTAATACTTACTAGACTTGTATGAGTGAGTTAAAACGATGTATGATGAAATCGCCAGAAAGAGAACCAAAAGCGAAACAGACGAACATAACTTTCCCTTCATTGTTCAGTCAAATACTATGCAACTTCAAGGGTTTTATCATAAGCTATCAAGAAAAATGTTTGGGCGTCTCTCTATATATATATATATACATATTCGACGTATTTTTCTATGTTTGCGGGAAAGAGATTATGCATGCTTTTTTTGGTTCAAGCGAAAGTTGAGAATTTTTTAAATTTAATTGTCTATCGAACTTTTGTAAGTTGAATTCCTTTTTACATCACATTTGTAAGTTGATTAAAAGCAGCATGCAATCTCTCGTGATTATTATCATAACAAAATAAAATAATAAAGAGAAAGAATTGATAAAAGATATTTCTTTCTTAAAAAGCTTTTTTAAAAATTGTTAAGATATTCTTTCATCAGTTGCTAATTACTTCTATTAATTTATTTGTATTTATTTTTAAGTTTGGTTTTAAAAATAAAACTATACTAATATTATATTTGTGAGGTACCGTAAATGATTATATACTGATGCTATAGTCCTCTAAGTTTTCGAATTAATTAATTTGTTAATAAGAATTGTGTTACTTGAGCTAATCTAAATAATGCTATTGAAGCATGTATGGTTACCATTTTAACAAACTTACATGCAAGTCAAACAAACTTACATGCCACTATGCAAGTCAAACAAAAATGTTCTTTTTTTCCACAGTTTGGACTTTCCTTAACATTAGGGTTGATACATGACAAACCATACAATATAACTAAAATAAGGAATGTACTAATATGTCTTGGTGGTCCGCCTAGCCACCTTAACCGGCGTCTGGGGAACCTCCTCCGATGGATCCTGAGCCTTGGCCCCCAGGCTTTGTCAGTTGAATCCGAGTTAGATGGGCAAATTATCTAGAGATCTAACTCGATTTGAGGACTTACTTCGAAGACGTTATACAGCTTGAAATGATACTTGTTATTTACCCAAAGTGATGAACAATGATTTCGAAATATTTTTAAAGAACAAAGTTTAGTCTCCCACTTTCAGTCCCCTTGCTTACTCTCATCCCTCCCTCTTTTATAGTCTTTACGAGATCCATGTTCACCCTAGCTTGTGACTCGTTTATTAACGGGCCGAGCTCTCTTGTGGGCCGGTCAATTGTTTGGCGTAGGCTGAGGCATGTTCGGCTACACCAGCTCACCGCGCCGAGCTCGAATCTCGCTGCGGTCGCACGATATTTCCAACTCGCCGTCGTCGGCTTCGGATCGAGCCATCCTTCCTTCCTTGTTGTCGGCTGGCGCGCCTTTCCTGTCGCCTGGGTTTGTTAGGCCGGCCTTTCATCTGATGGGCCTTCAGGATGTTTGTAATCCATCCCCAACAGTCACACTTCCTGCTGTTTGGATCTTCTTTGTCTTGTGAATATGAATCAAATCTCTTATTTCATCTTACACAAAATTAATGTAAAAAATACAGGTTAGTAAAATCCTTTTTTTTTTGAAGATTCAGGTTAGTAAAATCCTTCTTACGAATTTTTGCTGCTTAAAATCGTATATAGATTCCTTCAGCTATTTGGCTATATATATAGCATATGTTGAAAAACATAAAGCAACTCGAATGGTAAATTATGGATTGTACTCACTGATTTTGCGAAGTTTATATAGCTGAGCTGAGATCGTCTCAAGTGAATAAAGCAAAGAGAGAACCAAAACTGAAGCAATAAACCACAACCTTCTCTTCATTTTTGTTTTTGTTTTTGTTTTCTACTGTATTGTTGACTCTATGTTTTGTTTGTGTTACATGTACGTTATATAGAAAGCTTCATAGACATGGGTATTTCTATAAACTCAAACATATATGACTAGAAGTTTCCTTTAAAGTTATTATACGAAAGCTTTGTATTTCTGTAAAATCAAACATATATGACTAGATGATTCCTTTTATGTTATTATATGAAAGCTTTAAATTATACGATATTTTATCAATTCTATTAGTTTAAAATGTCGACGACGCGAAGGCCTCATAAATAAAAATAGTGTAATTCTAAAAGTATGGATTGTAATTTGTTCATTTGAACTACAATCTATGTTTCAAATAACG